>JAFMSR010000163.1:0-76047 GCA_022818135.1 Saxidomus purpurata | reverse complement strand
AAAAAAAAAAAAAAAAAAAAAAAAAAAAAAAAAAAAAAAAAAAGAAAAAAAGGGGGGGAGGGGGGGGGAGGGGGGGGGGGGGGGGGGGGGAAAATAATAAGGGAAAAAATAACACGAACGTTATTAAATTATCTTTATATATTTATATATATAACTGTTAACAGCTGCTGACATGTGTTAGACTTAATTAGACAACTTCACGTGGTCGAGTAAAATATACAGCTATTGAACGCCGGGACTGTCTTGGTCAGTTGATTATTTTGAATCGTTTCTGTAATTCATTAAACACCGCGAAAAAATCATTTTGTCCGTACGAACGAATACTATTCACTAAATAGAAACTACATGTACCTATTTTTTTGTATAATTTACGCCATTACTAGTCCAACCATGGTTCTTGGTAGAGATAATAAACAAAATTTTATCTACTTAACCATCACGGTTAACTTACGAGATAAGTTTTTATAGGTATTTGAAACATTGGCTTATGGTCCTTGACTTTCACTACATAATGGTACATGTATTATATTAAGCACCGTCGTGTCCGCTTGAGTTCTTAACAACCACTGGCTGGAATTCAGCGAGCCCCTAGACGGAGTTTCGGTATTAGGGCGAGATACGCATACCATCAATATCTTCCGGTTAAACTAAATACTTTTTCGCACAGTTACAAACCAACTCATTATATTCTGTAAGGGGAAACCACTGTGGAGAGTTTGGGTAAAAAGCTATTTTGATTAAGCGAAGATAGTGCATATTTGTTTTGAATAGTTGACATTTCACACAGTGATAGAGAAATGACCATTCATAAAGTAAGCACCAAGGCGATAACATAGGGCAAACTATTATGATAGCTCTCTGCCAATTCTTGTTTTATATCTTCGTGTCTAAGGCGAGACAATGACACGACAAAATTACGGCTATATCTGCAGATAGTTTACAATATTACGTTGACCGGTTGTTAAGCTAGTCCTTTTTGTTTTGGTGCTGGTCAGGCTTGCGAGACTAGGTCCAGCAGGTAGTATGTAGGCTGTTATATAATTTGATGGGGTTGGCCATGCAGCGTGAAAAAGCACCATTCGTCTGTATATCCGATCTCCCTCAAGTGACGGTGTAGGGTGAATTGCCAGTACCGACACTGCATGTGGGCTTTTTGGCTGCATATTGGACCCGTATGCAACCTATCTGAGCAGTTTCCTTTGGCTATACACCCGCTTTAAAACAATAAAGGAATAAGAAAAAATTGATAGGTGGTGTTGGCCGTCCGAAAATAAAGTATGCAAAAAAGCTCACATGCATTTAGACGACGTGTCGCGTGCAATACCCACGTTCCTACATCACAGGTCAAGGTCACACTTGAGTTTAAAGGTAATGGAAACATGTATATTATGCATACATTCATGTCCGGATTGTAACTATGGCATTCATTAAAGGACTTTAAAATAACATGGCAAAAATGTTCAGCACATCCAAACTATGTGTCGCGAGCAAAACCCATGACCATACCTCTAATTTCAAGGTCACAGAGTTTTAATGTCATGGAATCAAGTATACATGGTAATTCTGTCATGCATGGTTTAATTCAGAGGATATTTCAATTACATTGCGCAATTGTTAGACGCATGGAAATGACATGTCACGTGCAAGTCCCGCGTTTTTATCTTTAAGGTGAAGGTCACACTTAAGGGTCAAACATTTTAGAATCCTGTATATATGCACATGTTCATGTCCAAATTGTAACTCTGTTTAGAGCTCTCTATTCTGTTATACTTAGAAGGATTTTAAAATGAATGGGAACAAATGTTAAGCACATTGTGCTAAAGTGTCGTGCGCAAGTACAAGGTCCACACCTTGTTATATCCTGGCGCTGTTGCTTCTTGTTGGGCTAGATAGCATTAAATCGAAATTGCTTAGGTTGTATATTACATGAGTAGGCTGGTATATTAACTGTTTTATCCAGTTATGGTTAATATGTCCAGTGCTGAGTTCGATTTTGGAACAGTACAGTCTGTCCCATCCCAAGTCGGATTTTTTTACTCATCTTTGGTCTGAAAAGGGTACTTTTGGACGACACAGTTAAAAATAAATACCTGTTTGATAATCTATGAAAATGTCACTCTCCGAAATTAAAAGGATTTTTCGATCGGCTCCCTTGTTTTTAATGTATCCTCAAATAAAGTTTCTCTATGGGGTATGTCCAATATGTATTTTCGGCGCCATCTTTGTTTTTGATGATGTACACGAAAATGCACGTGTCCCTATTCCTAAAATCTTTGGTAATGTCTCCAAATTGTAAATGCTAATCGAAAATTAATTTTGACTTGCGAATTGAAAAAAATACAACAAAAAAGTAAACTTGATAATTTATGTTCCGCGTTCAAAATATGAATAACTAGAACTATCACTGAAGGTGATGAATACCCCCCAAACACCCCACTGACAGTATTTAAAATTTATGTAATATTTGATGCTTTGATTATTGGACCTGCACAACTTAAGGCTTCTGTGAAGTATAATTAAATTTTGACCAGCGGGTTTGGAGATTAAAAGCGCACAAGATTTACTATCTCGAGCCCCTGTGACCTTTGATCTAGTGACCCGAAACATGGACCATGAACAACTAGACAACTCTCTCTCTCTCTCTTTCTCTCTGTCTCTCTGTCTGTCTGTCTGTCTGTCTGTCTGTCTCTCTCTCTCTCTCTCTCTCTCTCTCTCTCTCTCTCTCTCTAGTTTGACCCATATAAAGAACATCATCTAAAAGATCGCTTTTGCTTCAGTGATATCGGCAAGGGAATTATATCAACTACAAATTGGTGTAAAAATAAATAAAATATTTGTAGGATTTCGCTTACCTTCATAATATTTCTGATAAGCACAGTCACTTAAAAATGTAATCGTAATACAGATCGGGTGCGTCCGTAGTTTTCACGGAAGTTGTCGAATTATATCTACGTTTTAACCAACAAAGCCCCTATTTCATTCAAAAAGCTAAGATTCTCCATATGACTCAGTATCCCAATATGAAAAAATTATTTCACTTATTTTTCAATAATGAGACTGTGACATCACAGACCTAAGCTCCGCCCTTAATCTCTAAATATTTTAATACAAATATTGTCTGTAGATGGGAAAACTGTAGCCGGTTATAGGTCCATATTACAGAATAAACGAACTTATTGCACGGTCGCTAACGCTCCCTCGCAATAAATCTGTTTATTCCTGTAATATAGACCTATAACCTTTACGTATTAAATTCGTGGTGACTTTGTAAGTCTTGTTACTTTAAAACGCAAGGATGGCATAATAAATTAAAGAGGGAAAAAATGAAGGATGATTGTACCGATTTAAATGTTAGCTCTTTTACGAGTCTCGATACCCTTTATCTATGACATGCGTAAATTGAAAGAGTAAATAAAAAGGACTGCATTTGATTAAAGTCAGATCTGTATTGTAGCAAATTGACTTATATTGACACTTGTTTTAACTCAACTTAAACAGGCAGATGTAACACCTGTGAAAAAAGAGAATTTGTGCATAATTTTGACACATTTTCACGGGAAATAGTCTTACATTTTAAATCATAGACTGGTGTAATGTCACACAAACACACATGCGTATGGCACTTTCAAATTGTGACGTTTATCTTATACAAAGAATTTGTTTTCAGAGTCCGTTCGTCCGGACAGATCTCACCTGTCATAAATGTGATTTTATTTTTGCTATCATTTTAATCTGCATGCAGAAAATGAGCTCAAACAAACATCAGGATTAAATTACTGTATTGAATATGAAGAAGCCGCCTTACGCTAATGTGAAAGAAACCTGACTAAACTTTAAATTGATAAAAGTTAAAATTAGAGTAAAATTTCAATTTGATTTTTTTACAAAGAAAAAGCTGGGACGAATTATTGCTCTAGGAAAAAGGCAACTCGACACTTTAGTATCACAGTCTAATACTAATAAATACGAGTACACGTAATAGCTGTCTTATCTTACTTTTTATTCACTTCTCATGAGCTTACCTAACTTTAACACATTTACAAATAATTTGAAAAGACTAAAGTAGACTTAGCCCTTTCTCTTCCTCAGTAATCAACACGCCGGTTTTAGCAACCCTGAAAAGAACTCATATAAAGACGTTGCAGCATTTTTTTGTAGAACGCGTTATCATCATATAAAAACTGACGTCGCTAACTTTGAGTTTATCCCCGATAGAGACGTTTCGGGCGCCGCCATATTGGATTCAGCGACGTCACGTCATTAACATTACGGCCTATGAGAAAAATCACACAAATTCAAAATTTGACTAAAATATCAAGTAAATGAAAAAAATGAAAAAGGTGCCTGGAGATATTAATGCTCCAGTGATGCTGATTTATTTCATATTGATGTCAAGTGCATATTCAAAATTTTATCTAGCTGTTTTCACCTTAAGTATTATGCAGTGGAGCGGTGGCTATGCGCGGAAAACACGTCTGAATTCACAAGGTCATACATGTACGCGGTGTCGCAGAAATATGCACGCGGCGTCGCAGAAATATGTACGCGGCGTCGAAGAAATATGCATCGCCATAGGACTACGTGGGGTATGTTTGGTAACTAATGGCTGCTGGGGATACAGTATATAGGAAACATAGTATTCTGAAGCTCCAAAGATAACACTGGACACGGGACTAGCTTCCCGAGCTTGCGTAATTCACCAGAGCTGCGGGCTAACTTCCTGCACGATATGAGTGCCCCTCACAATGGTTAAGTATGCAGTATAAGCTGTTATCAGTTATTGCATAATAGAATAGGGTAAAACTATTTTACTATTAAAAATGAAGTTGTACCAAATGATTTGATTAAATTAAAGCTTATACAGATACCATATTCTAGCGACATCTATCTACCAGCATTGCCTAAATATATTATTCAAGAAAATGTCAAAAAACTTGAAATAAACAAGGGAAAATACTCGTGTTAGTTGAGAAAATACGCTACAACATAACATTTATTCTCATAAGACCGTCGCGGCTTTCCATATGCTCAACATTACCAGATGATTCAACTGCATCATATGAAAATAATAAAAACAAAGTGCATATCTATATTGGAAGGGTTATCTACTGTTGTCATACAGAAAATTGATCCGAACTCGCGCTGGAAACAAAGAACCCCAACCGGCCAGCACGCTGCATATATCAATTAATCCCTTACGCAAGAAATGCAACCTGTATTTGATATACTTGCTCTGGATGGGTTTGATATACACTGACTATAAACATTGATAAACAATTTTAGGTGAAATGGCTCTTATTTATGACATAGGTGAGTGTAGCGTACCAATGACCGAAACAGTAAATGTTAGTTAAAATAGCCTAATGACTATATATCAGTAAGAAGGTAAATAACACCGTTTACACATCGACACAATTTCAGCCTTAATTACTTCATTTAGAATAATGCATATTTATTAAAACCTAGTGCATCTATAGCCTAAATATTTATGGTTTCCATAAAAGTTTACTTCAAGGCCCAAATTTTGAAACAGCGACTGATAGTTTCCGATTTTTTTAAACATTTTTCGCCAACCCGAATAAATCTCACACATTTCTGACACTGAATCCTTCCCTTATAACAAGCTTTTAAACAATGTCGCCTTGTGTCATCCAAATATTGCGCAACAGACGCTCGTAGAAACTAATTTGATAAATATTTCCACTAGCGTTCCAGTTTTAATACGATCAGCTAATACAGTATTCATTTTATTTCGTTGATATATTGTGAAAACATATACATGCAGCCATACTGATAATGGGAAAAACTAGTTTCCATACCGCATCGATCGGCCAAGTCTTACCAAGTCTAGGTTACACATCACTAATACATAGGCCTATCTATGGAATACTGCGCTCAAGTACAGCTTCAATTTAGCAGTGTTGTGCCGTTCTTGTCTATGTCCACTAGACGTACCCGAAATGTGTGAGATTTATTCGAGTTGGCGAAAAATGGTAAAAATTTCGGAAACTATCAGTCGCTGTTACAAAACGGTTTGCATTTGGACCGTGAAGTAAACGTTTACGGAAAATATAATTACTTAGGCTATATATGCAATAGGTTTTGATAAATATGCATTATTCCATATGAGGTAATTGAAGCTGAAACCGGGTCTATGTGTGACCTGTGTTGTTTACCTTCTTACTGATATATAGTGACTAGGGTATTTTTTAACTAAAATGCACTGTTTGGGTCCCAGGTACGCCACACTCACCCGCGATTTATGCAGGCTTGATTTCACTCTGACATCTGCTCCGAGATTGAGTTGTTTGTTTATTCAAGCTGCAGCTTCTAGTCTCTCGAAGACGCACTATACAAAGAAAACCCGATGTAAATAGGTGGGATTTGGAACCAGTAATGCTGTAGGAATCTTGCGGACCATATAGTTATAGTGGCGCAATTTTCGGATATAAATGAATTCATTATGCACATAAAAAGGGGCATTATTTGGTGTGACTAAGGTGGTTCTACAGATTTAAGATTGATTAGGGTGTAGGGTGTACATGTACAACATGGAGAGGAGCTTAAATGTCATACAGTATGATGTAACATAAAGTATGTGGAAAATATTTAGTTGAGTCATGCCTCAACCCCCCCGCCCCCCCCCCCCCACCCCCCTCACGACCAAACGTTTATAGGCGAGTAGCCAGTGTTTTCGTTTCAACTTTCAAATTGTTAGAACTGCTTGAAATTATTACAGGCGCTGTCCTTGGTGACGCAGTTTTTAATAAGATAGTTCCGGATTTTTGGGACTGGCGGATGAAGAACAATCCCGAATTTGCAAGTAATGTTGGGGACCAAAGCTATACAGAACAGTTAGAAGATTATAGTATAGAGGCTTTTAAAGCCAGGGAGGTACGTAAGCTATACTTGTACTATACTATAACATGTAGCTCTATGACTTTTGTCAATAGACAAAAGGCATTTTGTCCTGTAGTCGGGGTCATAAACTGTTTGTTTGTCTGGGTTTATCACTCGTTTCAATCGTATCCCAGTGATGAGCCGTTGTTTATCTAACCATCGTACTTGGGGAACCAGTACCAGAACCTTATCATCTGTAAGGAACTGCCAACGTTCTCACACAATGTTAGAGACATTGTTAAACTTGACCCAGATTTTATTAAAGAATGTTCTATTTTGTGTGCATTATGCACTCATGTTACAGCTCCTTGAACTAGCAGATCATATTTCAAGACGCAAAGTTTGTAGGGTACATCGTCTCCGAGTTGAAAAGAAATTGCATAAATAAACTATTTTAAACCATTATATCAAACTAGAACAAACCAAGGTTGTCTCATGTTCTAATTTAAGGCATTCAACTCTACCAGTGTGGTAGGTGAATAGTGAGAGCAAACTTGGTTTAAGTGAGAAAATTGAGAGCAAACTTTAGGAAATGGCGGAAAACGTGTTTTTAACGAGGTCAAGCGCATTCATACCAGGGAAAGTCGTTTTCTTTACACTGTAAAATTATATGAATATGCCGTTAGTCAAGGGTTATATGTTACCTTCACTCGGTTTTTTGTTTCCACTCGCAGTGATTCGCAGTTTTGAAGTTATTGAAGGTAAAATCTGGCCAGGTGGAAGCTTTCACGAATAGAAACCGAAAGTGCTCCGGCCATTTATCAAAATTTTCACCGAAATCGATAGATGTTGAGGCTAGAGATCGATTATTTTACCAGAAAATATATGGGTAGTATTTACCTGCACTTCACTACACTCGTGAGTGTTTTCATACTCCAATATCTTTGTTTAAACACATTTTGGAGACAGACTTTATACTTTAATACTTTTTAAAGACAAACTTGTCACGCGCGATTCACTAAGTAAAACGTTTAAAGAGGCACTCCCTACATCTAGCAGATCATATTCTCGAAACATAGACTATGTGTTCAATGAACGTAATATGATAAATAAATACAATTTCAAAGAAGAACCTATGGCGAAAATGCTTCATTTTACCACAGCTAATCAATATAGAGGCTTACTGTAATAAATCGCATTTACCCATTAATTGAACAACAACAACTCTACATAGAATGGTTTACGGTACTACAGTATATCTTAAACCGCTGATTTTATCGATAATGACCGGGAATGCATAGCTGAAACTTTTAGGTCAAGTTATTATACTTCCAAAGGTTCTGATATTTATGTTTTGGGGGTTATTTAGCTTATTAGCCTATTATGCCCTCGAAAGAGGTGTCTCACAGTCTGTGTCCTCTCCATGTGCTCAATAAATGTGCTATGTAATTTTAAAATCTTTCCATGCATGACAGAGTTACCATACAATGCATACAATATTCCATTACTTTTAAACACTAAGTGTGACCTTGACCTTTGAGGTAGGGACATGGTTCTTGCAGACAACACATTGTCTTGATGTGCTGAACATTTGTGCCAAGTTATTTTAAATCAATTAATGCTTAACTAACTAACAATCCTGTCACAAATGTACGCATATAAACAAAATTCCATTACCTATAAACACTTAAGTGTAACCTTGACCTTTGAGCTAGGGACATTAGTCTTGCACGCGACACATCGGCTTGATGGGCTGAACATTTGCGCCAAGTTATTTTAAAATCCTTCAATGCATGACAAAGTTACAGTCCGGACACGAATGTGTGCATATATGCATATAAAGAGGAATCCATCGCCTTCAAACTCTAAGTGTGACCTTGACCTTTGAGATAAGGACGTGGGTCTTGCACGCGACACGTCGTCTTGATGTGCGGAACATTTGTGCCAAGTTATTTATAAAATCTTTCAATGCATGACAAAGTTACAGTCCGGAAACGAATGTGTGCATATATAAAGGATTCCATTACCTATAAACTCTAAGTGTAACCTTGACCTTTGAGGTAGGGACATTGGTCTTGCACGCGACACATTGGCTTGATGTGCGGAACATTTGTGCCAGTTTATTTTAAAATCCTTCAATGCATGACAAAGTTACAGTCCGGACACGAATGTGTGCATATATGCATATAAAGAGGAAGCCATCACCTTCAAACTCTAAGTGTGACCTTGACTTTTGAGCTAGGGATGTGGGTCTTGCACGCGACACGTCGTCTTGATGTGCTAGACATTTGTGCCAAGTTATTTTTAAAGCATTCAATGCATAACAAAGTTACAGTCCGGACACGAATGTGTGCATACATAAAGGATTCCATTACCTTCAAACTCTAAGTGTGACCTTGACCTTTGAGGTAGGGACATTGGTCTTGCACACGATACGTCGTCTTGATGTGCTAGACATTTGTGCCAAGTTATTTTAAAATCCTTCAATGCATGACAAAGTTACAGTCCGGACACGAATGTGTAAGTGGGGACGCACAGACGGACAGAAGGACGGACGGACAGACGGACGGTGCGATTTTAATATGCCACCCTTCGAGGGCATAAAATAATACACTATCCGTTCAGTGAATTGGCATCTGGTCATCTGTGTATTAACGTAATTATACACTGTTCAGCATAATGCCGTGACACACGCGCAACACGCACACGTCAGGATTGTCTTGGTATCTCCAAATATTGCCTTTTAAGTTTTTTTCTTATAACGTAAAACGCCTCTACGAGACCGCCCCGATTTCGAGACCACCTGGATAATAAGACCGGTATTTCTCAGAACGGAATTTGTTTGTATATATCTCCATGGTCGAAAACTCCTATAAAACGACCACCCCGCTGTACAGTAATACAAATGAAAGACCATTTACTAGTAGTTAAGTCTCATTTAATTAGCCATGTGCTAGTTGAACACCTTTAATGTGACCGTAGGCATTTAGTCAGCTGAACTGCTCTTAAAATGTTTGTTTCAAATTAAGGTAAAAATTGCTCTGATTCATGAGAAATGCTCTGAAAAAAGAATTTGTGACATTATTTAGACATTCTACATGTATGATTAAGTTTTTAAATTATTTTCTTCTTTATTTATGATGACATGCACCTGGCTGCCGCCGTGGCGCAGTGGTAGCACGTTCGTCTCCGGATTGGCGGGTACTCGGCTCCCTACCAAAGCCATGTCGGTAGTGTCAATAGACAAGACACATTGCCTCTCTCTCTTCGGGGTTGATTCCATCTATTGTGAGTCTCCTTGCAGAGCTCTTAATATGAGTTGTACAGATAAGAACTTGTTTCGCAAATTGGTACAAACATAGTTGTCAAGACGCAAACGGGCGCATCGTCTTCATTATCTTTTGTTTGACAGCGCTCATATTATAAACAGTTATATGTGTACTTATTCAAAGGAAAGTGGTTGTAAGTAGGCATTATGTTATCGTATTATTAAGTGCATATTAACTAGATTATAAAAATAGGGCAAAGACATGCATAAGACAGCGGATCATCAGATCATAAAAAGTAGGTCAAGTATAAACAAAAGTTGACGAATGTCATCTGCGTGCAATGTGCAAAATATCTGTTATGTTCAAGCTTATTTGAAATAAGAAATCAAAGCTTCCCCGCTTACTACAATATGAAATGCAACATTATTTTCTGAAGTAGATAATGCAGTAATCATAATCAGCTTCTTGCGGATCAAGCCTTACGACAACAAAATATCACTCGTCTCTACATCGGATCTCGCAATGTCCGGCTTTGTTTAGAATCTGGCAATGTCTGGCTTTGTATAGGATCTTTCAATGTCCGGCTTTGTATAGGATATCACAATGTCCGGCTTTGTATAGGATCTCGCAAATACCGTATAAGTGTGTTTTTTCTACGAGCTCCAAATTCTGCGTGTTTTTTATTTGGCAAAAATGAGGGTGTATTTTTTTCTGTGGATTTTTTTTTCTGCGGCGTGTTCTTCAGGTATGAATTGATTTAATTTTTGCGGGCTCGGTTGGTAGATAATTTCCAAAAGTGAAAAAAGGACATGATCTCCAGGTATGAACTAATATGTTAAATGTATCGCTGTCGTCCCATAGCAGTACACAATTTAACGATATATTTCAAATTTTATTTTCATAACTCGAAACGTTATCTAAAATTATTTGTGTTGGTAGGAGGTCGCCTGTAAAAAGAAAGATTCAAGTATTAGCTTATGAAATATTAATTACACGTCAAACGATGCGGTAAATGTTTGCTCACTCATACCCGTATAAAGATCTTGGTCTATACAATAAAAAACGATTTGGGTTTTCAGTCAATCTGCTTTACGCATCCGGTATGTCTAAAACAGGACACAAGCACATACAAAATATACAAATACTGTCAAATTATTCTGCGGATCTTATTTCTGCGGTTTTCGGGTCGACCGCAGAAAACGCACCCATACGGTGTTCGGTTTTGTATAGGCTCTCGCAATGTCCGGGTGTGTATAAGATTTCGCAATGTCCGGATTTGTTTTGTAGTTTACATTAATCATACTTTTTCTTAGATCTCAAGTTTTATATTTTACTACCGAAGTACCGGATAATTCCAACCTCGAACTTCTATGGCTCCTCAAAATATAGTTTGATGGGATTCGCCTGAGGCGTTAATTAATGCAGAAAGGTGTCTACAAAACCTCTTTTGACCAAAACCCTCGATTCAGAAATATGGCTTTTGACATTCCTTTTGAAAAATCTGTATTTTTCAAGATAGTTGTTTTTGTTGAAGCGCAAGAATTCTTTATAATTATGCTGCATTTATTTCATATCATTTGGAGAGCTGTTGTTGTAGTTGTTGTAGGAGTTTAACGCTCGTCCCACCTGTAGTTTGAATACTTTAACAGGCGTACAGTTTACCTAACAATTGTTCCTCGGAAGAACCAGTACTGAATCATTATCCTCCGCAAGAAGCTGCCAACTCTCCCACTAAAAGAGACATGTTCGGTAGCAGGGCTCAAACCCATGACACGCAATCAAAAACTGATTACGGTGATTTTAAGCCAGTGGCTCAGTCTAATCACTCGACCACTCAGGCAGACTTTCATTGGGTGAGCCTTGACAATTTTTAGATTTGTAGTAGAGCGCCAAAATCCCCTCAGTGGTTACTTCCTCTTACACTTGTGTAATACAGTTGTGAGCAGTAAAACTACAAAATTAAACAAAAAACGTGAAAAAAACTTTTTTTCGACATTGTTTTGTCTTTACTAAGTATTTACATCAGTATTAAATGATGGAACAAAATGTTCATCAGTTCCAATGTTCAGGCTGTAAAATTGCTCAAACAGAGAACATTGTTACATTTATTTTCGCTAGCTAAAAATCACGTTTCATCAGTGTTTCAATAATCTGATTTAAATCAAAGATCAGTTACCCAGCAAAATATTGATAATCGTTATCGTAGAACACTTTGATTTTTTCCCAACATTACAGAAAAAGTGTTTTGTATTGCAATGCTCATTGGACCTATATAGATGTGGCACGACTTATCCACTATCATTGATTTGTTTTATGTTTTTCGGTAGTTAATCGAAATATATACTTAACAACTTTAAAAACACAGCTTTTTAGCAGAGTTTTTAGGATGGATGATTGTACGTCATCCGTCCGCCAGTCCGGCCGTCGTCAGTCTACATTTTGCTTCAAAAGACATCTCATCTAGAGCCACTGGGCGAATGTTGATGAAACTAAGCAGGGATGTTCCTTGCATGAAGTTTTATTGTTCAAAGAATTCATTTCCATGCAGAACACTGGTTACTAAAGCAACGAATAGAAAAACAACTTTAAATTTCTTCTTCTCTGAAACCACAAGGCCCAGGTCTTACATATTTAGCATGTATATAGCATTACAATATCGGCTTATATAGGAAAAACTTTATAAATATTCTTCTCAGAAGGTGCAAGGCCCAACGCTTAGATTTTGGCATGTAGCATTGCCTACCACTTGATTTTACATAGGTTTCTATTGGAATGTTTTTAAAAAATCTTCTTCAAAACCACAAAGCCTAGCGCTACGTTATTTAGTATACAGTATTGTCAAGTGGACCTCTACCAAGTTCGAATCATGCCCCTCGGGTTAATATTGGCCCCGCCCAGGGGTCTCTTTTTTACATAAACATATATAGGAAAACCTTTTTCACCGAAACCGCAAGATCTAGCGCCTAGATATTTAGTTTCAAAAGTTATTCAAATCATGTCCCCTTGGTCGAAATTGACCCAGTCCTGGCGGTTCACTTGTTGTGTGAATAACTTCATAAATTTTCTTTCAAAGCCACAGGGCCTAAAGCGTAGGTAGTTGGTATGTAGCAGTGTCTAGTGGTCTTCAAAACATGCCCCTAAGGTCAAAATTTACCATGCTTGTCCCACGTCTTTATATAGAGATATTTGAGAAACCTAACTTCCAATAAGTTCCTATACCAATTACTGACTTCTCCAAGCAACCAGTGTCTTCCCCTTGGAACAAGTGACTTCCTTAGCAGCCACTGGCTACCCCTAGCAACCAGTGACTTACCTAGCAACTACTGACTCCCTTTAGCAATAAGTGACTTTCTTATGTAAGTGCACTGGTACTCAGGTGAACGATATAGAGCTATGATGTCTCTCTTGTTTAATAAGTCATAGCTTTTAAAGATAATACAAAGTTGTTGGCATTTACAAATACATTTTGCTTGCTTTTCTTGAATAAAGCCATGAATGGCAAATAGCTTGGTGTTCTTGAATTTTCTAAATAATAACACTAGTAATTTCAATGCTTGTGTTGCCAAGTATATTAAGATGGACTATTTTCAAATAAACTCAGTGGTCACTCAATGAAATTATCAATCTCTTACACGGATAAACGTCAAGAGATATCGAACGTTAGGAATGCTGAACACTATACGGCGGTGACTGTGTCATACAAGTTACTACTCCATAATATTATGCAATATACCGACACTTTATTGTTTATTGCCAGTGTGATATGGACCAGTTTCTGGACCGTCTTGCGGCCGTGAACAGGGACAGTTTGTCGTCTGTTGATCGGGTCAGTTACGACGTCCTGAAGGACACGATTAAAACCTGGGTTGATGGATACGAGTGGAAAAAGTAAGACATTGACATGTAACTTACCAGTTGCTCCTGTTAATTTTCTTGTTCAAGTGTATACACTGTGTGAAACGTAAAACCCTTGTATATATAACCTGGGACGAATATAATATTAATGCTCTAGATATAACTTTGCTTTTTAGTGGCTCAACATCCGGAAAACAGTTAACACTATTGTTTTAATTTCACAAATTTATCACACACACATTTTGAGGGTACAGCTAAAGCACATCATTTTCGTTTTCAGCTCACCTAGCACAAAGTGCCAGAGTGTGCTGTTAGGATCGCTTACCGTCCCGCGTACGTTGTCATTTTCCGTCAAACGACATCTCCTCTGAAAACACTAGACCTAATTTTGAAGCACCTTGGCAGGGCTGTTCCTTGCATGAAACCCAATCACGGAAAGGAAAAACTTTAAAAATCTTCTCCATAAAAACAGGAAGGCCCAGAGCTTAGATATTTGGCATGTGGCATTGTCTAGTGGACCTCTACCAACATTGTCCAAATTATGAACCCAGGTTCAAAACTGATCCCACTAGATGTCACTTTTTACAACAACTTTAAATTTCTCTAAAGGAGAATAATGTACATTCCAGACATTAGTATAGTTTTGGAGTAGTTCTTGACATTTGTAAAGTGTCGGAGTAGTCTCCCTTCTCTCCCTATGCATGTCTTAACAAAGGCTTGTATTCAAAAAAAATGAAAATTTTCCTTCTCTGAAACCCCAAGACATAGAGTTTAAATAATTTGCACGTAGCTTACTGAAATTCTACCAAAATTGTTCAAATCATGACCCCGGGTCAAAATTTACCCCGTCCGGGGGTCACTTCATTTTACATAGGTATATAAAGGAAAAAACCGTCTTCTCTGAAACCACAAGGCCTAGAGCTTAAATATTTATAACATAGCATGTAGTATTGCGTAGTGGACCTCTACCAAGATTTTTCAAATTATGCCAATATTGACCCTGTCCTGAGGGTCACTTGTATGCTTATAAAGGGAAAACTTTAAAATCCTCTCTGAAACTACAAGTCATAGCACTTAAATATTTAGCATGTAGCACTGCCTCATGGGCCTCAATCAAGATTTAAAAAAATCATGACCCCTGGGTCAAAATTGACCCCGCGCAGGCTTACGTGACCCCGCGCATAAGCTTATATAGACAGAAATTTCAAAACTCTTCTTGTCTATAACCATTAGACCCAGTTCTGTATGAATACTGTTCAAATCAGGACACGGTACATGTAAAAACCCTTCTGCTATTGTTGTCCTTGTGTTATAGCCAATTGTAGCCAGATACGCGATATAAGACCATCTTGGCTCTCTTTTTATTGTTGCAGGGTAGATATATTAAACAGTATGTAAAATCTTTTGAAACTTTAGAAATGTCACAGAAAAATAGTTCATTCAGTCCTTCATAACTTTCCTTCCTGTACCGGATATAACAGTGACTAGTCCTTCATTGTAACAAAAAATACTTATTGTTTTAAACTGCACTTGTTATTATGACAACAAACTATTCATTGTGTTGCGTCATCAGGCATTTTATGACGATGTTCTACTATTTAACATCTTTTTGTACTTGAAGTATAGGACATGAAAGGTTGAACTTTGTCTTCCTGGTACAATAAACTTTCTTACAAGCTTATCGATAATACGGAAACTATATACCCTTCTCTCAACTGTCACGATTTGACCATTTTATTGTTTTATTTGATACTTGCCATAACCAGAACTCTAGTTTTGTTCACATGTAAAATTGTTTGATTCTAATGCAGTCTCAAATTAATTGTAGTTACGGGCCTATGAATCCGATCAGTCTGTTAGAAGGGATACAAACTTCATACGACAGTAAGGCTGGCCAGGTTAAGTTCGGGACTGAAGACAGCTTCAGAAAGTTTGCAGAGAGGATAAAAGCGTACGGCGTGCAGGTATAGCGAGCAAATGTAATGTAAATACATGTACTAGTAGTTAAACGCAAAGTTGGCCTCAATTAGAAACTATACTGTAACCTATATGTAACCTTCGGTCTATAAAATAATATTGGAGTTTTGGAATAAAATATGCTGTTGCCTTACATATATTAGGAGTTTGCATTATGATTTAGAAGAAAACAACCTTTTCAGTGCAAATCAATTTGTGTCTGTGAGGTAAAAGTGAGTGATAATTGTAAGATAATGCCTAGATTTCATAGGGTTTGTAAAGCGATAAATTCAATGGAACAAATTCGTTCATAATCAAAAGAAATTGTATAAGCTACTTGCTTGCTACGTCCCTGTAGGTATGATACTCGGTCAGGCGGCACGTTTTTCTTACTTTGTGTCAGGCGAATTCTTTACTACCATGTCTGTTGTGAATGTATTGTCATTGTATACATTGCAGATAGACCAGGTTATCAACCGAATGCGGATTGCAATAACAGAAAATACAACTTACAGCATGGAATCTGTTGTACGTAATTTTCCAGCCGTAGGCTGGTATTGTTTACACATTGACTTCCTTTGTCTGCAAACGTTATTACTTTGTCTTGGTAACAGTAATTAGATGAAGGTCGTTTAACAGCTGATTAGCCTCGCCACCAGGCTAGATGATAGTATATTTTCATTATTTCAGCAGAATATTTTCTGGCCCATATCTACTGACAGGGCTAGATCTTACATTTTTGGCAGCAAAGGGGAGTTAATTGAGTAAGAAATAGTAAATGTAAGGACTAAATGCCAGTCTAACACCTGATAGGCATTATACAATGTGATTGATGGGTTACAATTATGGCAAGCCAATTTACTATTTAAACTGGCAGCAATTATTACCGAGGCATTGAGATCCTGATATCAAACCTGTCAGACAGTGTCAGTTATACAGTATGATTCTAAATTTAACGTTTCTGGAAACTGGAGGGGAAATTCTACTACGGCCGTGTATCATTTTAAAATATACATTTTGTTAAACATTGAGAACGGCAAATTTTCTTCACAAAACATTCAGTCTAGGCTAGTAATTTTCATTTCTAAAAATAATCGAGTCTTGTTGTTTAGTAATTTATGGAATTTGAGGGTGTCTATATTTTATTTAATTATTGAAAACAATGGTCTGTGAACTGTAGTCTCGCATGTCAGTTCCCGATTCCTTTAAAATAAAGTTTGTTTTGACCAATTTCATCACAAAACCATTGTAAATCAAATTTCAAAGCACTATCTTATCAATTATTTGATCTTGTACAACGCTCTTTCAGGTGAATGTCCCGACAGAATTGGATAATGTATACGCAAAATACAAAGACAACGTTACAAACTTCCCCATGTATGAACCATATAGAACAAACATGGATGCTATTGTGACAGACAATATCACGTTTGTTTTTCAGTTTAATAATAACTTTTATTGTATTTCTCTTTTTTTTCTATCATGTCAAAAAGAAGTACAGTAGTGCTTTAGCAAGGAAAGAGTTCATTTCAACAAGTGGCGTGATATAACAATAGTTTAAGTCAAGGCTGTAAGAAGTATCGACTTACTTTTACCAAAATATTGGTTAACTTTTCTGAACAAATAAAAATTGTCATGATACTTCGGGAAGTAATCAAGGTTATTACGTACGGCTTGAAGTAACTGATCATATCAACATTGAAATACGTTGTAGCTTTTTCTTATCGGCTTAGTTTCAACTTTTAAAGAAAGATTATATTTTACACGGACGAAAACTACCGCCCAGCATTTGTTACATATAATGGATAAACGTGTTGTCGAACGGTTATATTTTGTTAATTTTTGTTCAATAATTTATCGAAGTCCGCTAAATTTATTCATTGGCTTGGCCCGAGCACTCGTGAAACGATATCTCCTTTGATGCCGAAGGAAACTCGGCATAAATGTCCCTTGGGTGTTTCCGTTTCAAGTTTTGTTTAAATGTCCCATTTCATACAAAATTATGATTGCCGTGGCAACTTTTATCCCGAGTTGTATGATGCATATACCTGGGTTTTCAGCACCGTGTATTATGCAAGGGAGACTAGTCTTCAAACATAAAATTAATATTTGAGACACACAGGTTCTTGCCCTTGATATACAAAGCGTAGTAGTGCTTGATATTCCATTACATGACCGAAATTTATAAGAATTATTAACACAATTTGCCAAAGTTCGAGGCCCTAAAAACGTTCTTTTTTTAAAATTTTGACCCAATATTGAAAACATCTGGCGCGACCTATGAGTCACCCGTTTTACAAAATATTTAAAAATCTCCGTCAGCAAATTTTCAATATAATTAGCAAAAGTGCATGCCAAGTGACCTGCTACCAAAAATGTTCAAAAGATGGTTCCAACTTCGTCAAACAAAAAAGGTTTCTACGTAAACGGACTAGTTTTCTCTACATTACTACATTGAAAACTTAAAAAAAAATATCTTTGAAAAGACAGGTCGGTCGTTTTTCTAGCTGCTCGTTTCATTAGCTCTTATATTTAAGGAATGTTGTCTTACCGGAACATAACCGAAATTGGCAGCATTCACATCTGTATACCTAGCACAAGTAATTCACTATAACACAAAAGTCCATGTTGTCTCAGATGAGCGGCAGATGACCATTATGATCCTCTTGTTTCTTAAATAAATTGATTCCACTGTATGTGTTTTATTTTGATATTTACGTTCTAATTGATCATTTCGTAATAACAAAAGCATTTTAACTTATTCAATTTTGAAATGATTAGGCAAGATCTGAAAATATAAGAGAAGCTGCTAAATGTTTATAACCACAACAGTATAATTACCCCTTTATCTTTATAGGAGACATGAAATTCAGATGTTGGCTCAAAAAAACTTGCAATACCTGATGAGTAAAATAAACGAGCTGTCTGTATTTATGAAAAATGTATGCATATTTATTTTTTAATTATTTGAGTCATGCTATGCGAAAATCAACGCAAGGTATTTGCGACCTCACCTGTGGAATGCCAAATCTAAAGCTGCACATATATTAGTGTGTTCATTCCAAGCAACAAGAGTATATTTTTAGTATCTTTTACAATATCTACAATTCTTTGGCATCTTCTTGATATGCCTTTTAACATAATACAGTTGGTTCTTGCATTGCAGGACTCAGTTTCGTGTCTCAACATTTTAAAAGAGTAACAGACCTGGATCTTTAAGAGTCTTAAATTACCCAATTGTAACTTAGTACCTTAATGAAAGTTAGAAAAATGACTGACATTGTCGTCTGCTTCCTGCATAAAATAAGTTTGAGCGTCTTGTAGTTGTTATGGAAGATATCTTTTGATGAATATTTGTACTAATGCCGTTAAACCTACAACCATGACTGCATTTAAAGCATTGTAGACTGCCCAAATCTATGAACTAAGTCACTATCCTGTGTTTGAATATTTCAGAACTATATGCCGAATACACGGTCCACGTTTGGTGTCGGAGGTTTACCGAGGGGAGCCGACTATTATAAAGCATGTTTGAAATGGCAGCTGTCAATAGACATCACAGCTGATGAAGTACACAGACTAGGTTTAAGAGAAGTCAATAGGGTTCATGCTGAATTACAGAAGGTTAGATATTTTGTGTGCTATCGTACCGATCATATCATTTGCACATTTTGTAAAACATGTAAAAAGTATAGAGCTACAAGTGCAAACTTTATTGTACTGGTACTTGTGATATTCAGGAAGTCGATAAGTTTAAAGAGGCATTCACTCTATCTAGCAGAGTATATTCCCGAAACATAGATAATGTTTTCAATGAACGTAAAATGACAAATAAATACAATTTAAAACAAAATCCTATGGCGAAAAATGCCTCATTTTACCACAATTTATCAATATAGAGGCTTTCTGTAATAAGTCGCATCCACCCATTAATTGTACAACAACTCTAGAGATTATTGAATGGTTTACGGTACTGCAGTTTATTTTAAACCGCTGATTTTATCAATGACTTGGAATGCATAGCTTAAACTTTTAGGTTAAGTTATAATACTTTCAAAATATCTATTATTTATGTTTTGGGGGTTATTTAGTCGACATCAGTTATAGGGTAAGTCCCTTTAACTTACGCATTTTTCCGCTTTGACGCTATGTGCAAAGTGTTTTATGAAACCCATTTGAAATCAGTGTGAATCGCACATTCCCTTTAACTTACGCATTTTTACGCTATGTGCAAAGTGTTTTTATATGCAAATATATCAGAACATATAGATAGCTTATTTGTTTGCCTCTCTGTATAAGCATTAGTACTAATGTAAATGTTTGTATTATATTTTCGGACGCCATCTTGGATTACCATGGCAACAACATATGTGAACCAAACAGTGCTAATTATTTGAAGAATATACATTGTTGTTAATTTTGGTTAATAATTAATGTTGATATGTTTCATATTAGGAATGTAACAAAGAAACATATGCATCCAAATGTCCAATTTTCACAAAATTTGACCTTTGACCTTGAATTTGACCTTGACCTCTCTATGACTTAAAATAGCCATGTTTACCCATTTTTAAAGAGAATTAATGTGAAGTGAAAATAAAACAAATTTGATGTTAATCTGAGCATACACGACAAAGTAGTGACAGAAAAATATATTTTTGCTTGTTTTCTACATAATGGCGGCCATCTTGGACGCCAGCTTGGATTTCTGTCGACTCCAACCATTTTGGTGAAAATGAACTTCCGTTCCGTATTGTCCAGAACCTGCCGAACATTTTGATATATGACACTCCTTGTTAGATTTTATAGTCCGGTAAGGTGCTATCGGCAACAGGGTATTTGCTACACTATTAGTATGTATCCAGTAGTATACAACAATCTTGATCAAATATTTCCATATTAGATTAAATGAGCTGTCCTTGCTGGTCGTCGTGTTGACTGGCAGCCTACTCGAAAATATCATTACCCAACCCCAAATATCAAGCGAATGTTGTAATACTCCATTTATATGTAAATCAATTTTACTATAGAGTCGTGTGAGTTGACTCTTCCAATTAATTTGTCTTCTCTGTGGCAATTAATTTCTCTTCCTTCAGTACGACGCTGATAATCGGAAGAAATATGTTAGGTTAATGGAGACTAAATGTTCCATTGCTTGGATAGTCACATTTCACGTCAGAGTTAACAGAACTTCTTTGATGATTTTTAAACTCATGCTCCCCAAACTGTATCACCCTGTCATTCAAACTGTGTCCTCATTTTTTATCATTGCAGATTGTAAAAAAAGCAAATTTCCAAGGAACAGTTCAAGAATACAACGAACAGCTGAGAAAAAATGACAGCCTTTTCATATCTAACCCGGTAAGCTAACTGTATCTTTCTAAGTTATTTTCTTGTTGAAGGATCTTTAAAATATTTAGTCCCCAGGGGGAGACTGTTGCCGCCGTCAGGTCCGGTCTCCGTCAGCCGCCGTCCTTCTTCTTTCGGACTATGAGTTCCTTTGACCTACAGCTCCAAACTTCATAGGATGATGGTCTTGAGCAGAGACCTATTGTTTTTGGGGTCAGTAGTTCAAAGGTCAAGGTCACAGTGACCGTTGGTCAATTTCTCGTTTCCGGTATAACTAGAGTTCCTTTTGACCACAGCCCTCAAACTTCATAGGAGATTGGTCTTATAGAGCTGAGATCCCTTGTTTTGGGGTCAGTAGGTCAAAGGTCAAGGTCACACTGACCGTTGGTCAATTTCTCGTTTCCGGATGATAACTAGAGTTCCTTTAGACCTACAGACCTCAAACTTCATAGGATGATTGGTCTTAGAGCAGAGATCCCTATTGTTTTTGGGGTCAGTAGGTCAAAGGTCAAGGTCACAGTGACCGTTGGTCAATTTCTCATTTCCGGATGTAACTAGAGTTCCTTTTGACCTACAACCCTCAAACTGGGGAGTCCGTCAGTCCGTCCGTCCATTCTTCGTTTCCGGACGATAACTAGAGTTCCTTTTGACCTACAGCTCTCAAACTTCATAGGATGAATGGTCTTTTGAGCAGATGATCCCTATTGTTTTTGGGGTCGTAGTTCAAAGGTCAAGGTCACAGTGACCGTTGGTCAATTTCTCGTTTCCGGATGATAACTAGAGTTCCTTTTGACCTACAGCCCTCAAACTTCATAGGATGATTGGTCTTATAGAGCTGATGATCCCTATTGTTTTTGGGGTCAGTAGGTCAAAGGTCAAGGTCATACTGACCGTTTGTCAATTTCTCGTTTCCGGATGATAACTAGAGTTCCTTTAGACCTACAGACCTCAAACTTCATAGGATGATTGGTCTTATTGAGCAGATGATCCCTATTGTTTTTGGGGTCAGTAGTTCAAAGGTCAAGGTCACAGTGACCGTTGGTCAATTTCTCGTTATAATTTGGGGTCACTAACTCAAAGGTCAAGGTCATAAGGGGGGAGACAAGTTTTTTTGTGAAAAACAATCTCTAGTTACAATTAAAGAGGCACTCTCTACATCTAGCAGATCATATTCTCGAAACATAGATTATGTGTTCAATGAACGTAATATGATAAATAAATACAATTATGGCAAAAAATGCTTCAATTTACCACAACTAATCAATATTGAGGCTTACTGTAATAAATCGCATCCACCACTTAATTGTACAACAACTCTACATAGATTATTGAATGGCTTACGGTACCGCTGATTTTATCGATAATGACTGGGAATGCATAGTTGAAACTTTAAGGTTATAAGTTATAATACTTATTTATTTAGCTTGGTATCAGTTATAGGGTATGTCCCTTTACATCGAGCCAATATTTATGTTTTCATCTGCGTATGATTTAATAATAAAAGATTAAGTGGAGCAATTCACAGATGGCATCACACTAAGATATACTTCATCATCACAGTTGCTTCCTGTATGTACAAAACGTGTACACGTTGAGCACAAACTGTTACTTAAAGCTGCTCGCCCGCAGTTGCCGTTGAAAAAAAAAATTCAAAAATGACATACTTATAACATAAATACTAAACTAAAGGCTAGAATTAACAATAGAAGTAAAAATCCTGGTAGGAATATGCAAAAAACGATTGAAAATGCTGGTTTGAAGGCACCGCTACACTGTTATTATTGGAATTTCAAAAGCGTTGCATTATGTGGTAGCGTATTATATCAAATCTATAGTAATTTATGCTGGAACCTTTTTGTGTGACTTCTTGTTCTAAAATATGTTATTTTCATACAGTTTGAAGATTTTTTCCCAAAATCTGAGAGCGAGCAGCTTTAAATGTATATAATTTACCTTTCAAGAGTGGCCGGTCTTGTAATCTTCTATGCCTGCAAGCGCACACTCGCTTTCCAAATAGTTTTATTTTTTTTAAAAGTTCTAAGGAGGATTTCGGTTTTATCTTCATATACACCTTTTTTCGATGATGAAAGGAAACATTCCACTATATTTCTCATCCCGCTTCAACAGTTCGATTAAATATATTAAAACAAACACAAGAGATTAGGCCGATGCTATATAATCTATAGGTTCAACACAGTTTCATACGCATTAAAAGTATAATTCTACCACATGCAGCAAGAAATGTTCTAGGAATCATGTTTGCTAAACAGACGTCGTACAAGTCTGATACATGTACTCGTTTTGCAATAAAAGTGATAAATTGGTTGCGTTTGTGTATAAAGTATACCTCTTACGGTTGTAAGAAGACAATTTTACAGCAAAACGAGTACTGTATCTATTACTTATTTGCAATATCATTCACAACAAATAATACGCTATATTTATAGCATGTACTTTCTATATACAAAGCAGTGTTAAGAATGTTTTCCGAACAAATAACGATCAATATTTCCGGTATCTTTCTTGATAATATAATAGTGTCTGTATATTAAAGGTGGTTTCTCTAGGAAAATATTATGTAAAGTTTAACTTTTCCGTATGTTTTCTGAAAGGGTTTGTGCTTCAACAGGCGATACTGTACGGTTGAAAACTTAAAAAAAAAGAAACATCATCACTCGAAGTACATGCATACATTACTTTCTATCACATCTGCAAATACAGCCTCGGCCCCTTTTATAAAACATGACCAGACGCTATACTTGGAAAAAAACGTGATTTTGCCCTGGTAGATTAGCTATATTGTCTCGTCGATAATTTATGTTCTGCAGAAATTTTGGAGAAATTAGATATCTATATTTAAGATGATTTTCACTAGACCTATTTAGATGAATATTGAAGAATGATTTGACCTTAATATTTCAGGATGAAGCCATTGAGACGTTTCAGAAGCTCTATGATGATAGAATTGTACCGAAATTAGATCAAATGTTTAAGAATATACCAAACGTTACTCTTGTGTAAGTATCTAAAATAAATTATAATTGTTTTTTTAAATAGAAAAACAGTTATAATTATTATTCCCTTGAGGAATATTGAAAGTATTTATTGTAAAATAAAATAGACTCTCGTTGTTTACTGCAAAAAATGTTAATGTTCACTTTACACTACTGTAATTAGTAGCAGACGTTAAGATAATAATATAGTATCTCTACACGATGTGTTTGGTTTGTTCATGTGAGGAAATGTCAGTTTATGTTAACTTGTGTGGAAAGTACGAAAGATATAATATCTCGCACAATCTTACGATCTTAGCAAACTTGAATGAAGTTAAATTATAATTGCTTGGCTGCTATGTATTGATATCAATTTCCACAAAGTAACACACTGATCCTATTTCTCAATACATGAATTTATCAAGCTATCAATATCTACAGGGAACTTTGCCAGAAATATAAAAGGAAGGGAAAATGTGTAATCTAGTTTTGTATTTTCTAAAAGCCATTGCTATTAAGCCGAACACTAAATAAGCAGCTGCTGTAACCTAATTATAACTTCAAGACACGTCTTATACCCCCGTGTTGATATAATGCTTACGTGTGCAAATGCAGTGTGTATGTAACTTCAATATCTCTACAATAATATTCTTGAAACTTCTGACAGAAGTAAAATAAGGAAGTAACTTTTACTTTTGAGTGATACACCGGTTAATATATCACAGTATGAAGTTCGGATGCAAACACGACGCTCACGCTTACATCATCAATGCCAATTAAGTTTCTCCGGACTTCGAGAACACTACAAGTGTTCACTTTTTAAGTTAAGAGAGACATGAGGTTGAGCCATGGTCCAATGATAAGGCACTGTACCTGTAATCAAGGGATCGCAGGTTCGATTTCCGCTCATCAACTTATTTTACATATCGTCTTTCGAACGAGACCTAAAATCAAGGTATGATGTATCAACGCTATAGAGTGGACATATAAAAATCCGGAGGCTGTCCCTGGAAGTAGGACATGTTCTGTATCTTACTTCATCTCCAGAGACTTAAAATAACTTACATTTTCTAGGGCTGTTGGTCATACGGATTTTTCAACGACAAAAATCTAAATTTTGGTATGAGAGGGAAGTTTGTTTTTGCAATCATGTAAACAGCGTAGGAATTCTTAGTTTTTAAACTACAGTTAATTTTCGTCTTAAAACTAAAATCTCTCTTATTCCGATTCCCATGGTAAAACTTATTCTTAGAAAATTCGAGGACATTGTTTATTTAAACAAGACTTTTTGTACTTTGGTCATTTCAGGATTAAGAAAATGCCATACAATGGCCCTAACGGAATATATAAAAATGGAGCCCCAGATGGTTCGAGGCCAGGAGTCTTCTATGCAAATGTCATGTCTCCAGTGTAAGTTCAAGCCTATCGTATATTTAAACACTTGGGTATGACTTAAATGTAGCGTTTAAGTGGCTATGCCGAGACATATTATAAAACAGTAATGATAATAATGATAACGATAATGATAATAACTACTAGCTACATTATTTATTTTCACATGTACTAAAATGTTTTGAATGTTGGGAGAGCAGATTTAGAGCCATTCGAGATGCTTCAAAATGTTGTTTCATTTTTATAACCACGGAGTACAGTCTAATATGTAATTGTCTGGCTACTTATTGAACAGTATGATGGTGATGGAATCTTAATTGTAGGCCAACATTTGACATGGCGGCCCTGATGCTTCACGAGACAGACCCAGGTCATCATCTACAGGACGCCTACGCTTTAACTGCTGAAGGAATACCAATGTTCAGAAAGGCTGTGGACTTCTCAAAGTATTTTGCAGTGCCGTTACATTTCCCGTTCTACACCGCTTACTCCGAGGTATGTATTATTACTGAGACAGTTTAGTTAAAGTTATTTTGAACGTCTTTAAAGTTTTCTTCGGAATGCCTTCCATATTGGATGCAACAGCTAAATCGCCAAAAAACGTGCCAAGGGAAGTTTTTACTGTGACATTGTATTTTCTTAAACTGCATCTATAGACTCAACTTTTATCTTTTGAGCGGCTTTAAATGCGTCATAATCTAATTCTTTATGGATTGTATCGGAAACATTAAAATGGATGTTGAATTGTGCTCTGCTTTTCTTGTAGGGATGGGGACTATATTCCGAAGATTTAGGAGAAGAACTTGGTATATATGAAAATGACCTCGAAAGGTAACGTATTATGTCATGTCACGTCAAATCAAATATACTATGAATAATTGACAATTAACCAAGGTAATAATAATGATAATATTATTGAAATCTTTACTTAAAGAGGGTAAACACGTGAAGTAAATGTACAAAACGTATTTGCTAGTCCTTTACTCTGTAGAACATCAAAAATGAGATGAAAAGTTAAAATTTACTACATTGTTCTTAAAATGAAGCATGTTTTCGTTTTTCCGTTGCAGATTTGGAAAGTATGGTTTAGAGATTTTTCGTGCGGCACGTCTTGTAGTAGATACGGGAATACATGCTAAAGGGTATATGACACGTGTTCTGCGTTCTTGTTAGCAGTTTATCATTTTCATGTTTTCAAGATATATGTATCTTTGTCTATTTTAGAACTGTTTTCTAACACTTCATCTTATTTGTCAGGATAAAGTTTATAATATTTATAGCTGTCTACTCTATCCTGTATGTAGTCATATTTTGTAAATGCATTGAGTTAATAAGATATCGTTTAAACTAAGACTTCATAATTTTGGCCTCAACTCCTTTTTTCACAAAGAAGTGAAAATTAGGTACTAGGTTCTGAATCAACTATTTTTGTTACTTTCGTTAAAAGTTATGATGCGCCACTACGCGTGTATAGTCGATAACGTTTCAAGTTATTGAATGTTAATGTGCTGTTGCATTTGGTCCTAAAGGTTTGCTTGTTTTCATATTATTCTTATGTGTAGATGGTCACGTGACAAGGCTATTGAGTACATGAGGAATAACACTGCTTACGCGGAAGACTTCATTGCACGTGAGATTAACCGGTATTCAACATGGCCGGCACAGGCAACTTCATACATGATTGGGAAACTGAAGATCCGAGAACTACGGGATCTAGCTACTGCACAGCTCTGTATGTTCACCCTTAAACAATTGTAATCACAAAAATATTGACTGCCGATTAGGTGAAAATCCATATTTATAGATCTGATGTAATGTTCATCTTGCGATAACATAATATTTCTGCAAATATAGTATATAATACTCAGTTTATAATGAACTCCTTGGGACCATTTGTATTTGTTCCTTATATCTGGAGTTTGTTAAAACCATATAGCATTTGCATATAAAATAAAGAAAGCAATAAGCCTAGGGCAAAGAAGACTGGTTCCTTATATCCAGATTTTCGCTGCATCCAGAGTCATTATATATCGAGTTTACTGTAATGTGGTAGAAGAAGTTTGCTTTGAAATAGACTCTATTTTCAGTTTTCATGAAACTGCACTGTTACAGGAAAAAAAAAAACACTAAAAACTGTTGACATATTGTTTATTTTAAGTGCTAGAATTGTTTTTCTTTTTCGTTTATTTTTATCTTTAAATGTTTTTGTTTTTTTCATCTAAAAACCGGTCTACATTTTCCAAATAAAATTAATTGATAAGCAGACACCTTTTTATGGAATTGGAAATGTTTTTATTCACTTCAGGCAACTATTTTGATATCAAAGAATTCCACAGTATCTTACTAAGTAATGGTGCTATGCCACTCAGTGTCATGGAAAATCTCGTGAAGGAATGGATTAATGACGTAAGAAATAAGCAAACGGACATCGATACAAAGTGTTTGAGCCAAGTAGTCGACGATTTCTGGGAATGGAGAATGAAAAACAATCCCGAGTTTGCTAGTAACGTTGGAGACAGTAGATACACTGACCAAGTTGAAGACTATACTTTAGATGCGTTTGATTCCAGGAAGGTAATATTTGATTAAGACTTTAACACATTAGTAAATTTGATGTTCTTCTAGGATTTAAAACTTTTAAGCTCTGCTATACTTCGTCCAGCATAGCTTATGCCATGGTGGTTTGTCCATTGTCTGTCTGTTTCTTGATAACGCTCTTCAGGTCGCATTTTCATTTGACTTTGATGATTCTGTTTTTGATTTTCAGATGTACATGGATAAGTTCTTGAAACGTCTTAGTTATGTGAATCGAGATAGTTTGTCGTCTGGTGAGCGCGTGACTTATGACGTATTGAAGGACACTATTCAAACTTGGGTAGACGGATACAAATGGAGATTGTAAGTAACACCAACTCTATTCAGTTTTTATTAAATTTTATTTGTGGGGGGGGGGGGGGGGGGGGGGGGGGGGGGGGGGGGGGGGGGGGGGGGGGGGGGGGGGGGGGGGGGGGGGGGGGGGGGGGGGGGGGGGGGGGGGGGGGGGGGGGGGGGGGGGGGGGGGGGGGGGGGGGAGGGGGGGGGGGGGGGGGGGGGGGGGGGGGGGGGGGGGGGGGGGGGGGGGGGGGGGGGGGGGGGGGGGGGGGGGGGGGGGGGGGGGGGGGGGGGTTTTTTGTGGGGAAAAAAAAAAAAAAAAAAAAAAAAAAAAAAAAAAAAAAAAAAAAAAAAAAAAGGGTAAAAACAGACCAAGCTCTGTATGAAGTAAAACCTATTTTTTATTATACTCGTTTGAAGTTTTGGGGGATATATTGGGGTCACCCGGTGGTTGGTCGGTCCGTTGTATTTTTCTTGTCTGGAGCATAACTTGCAAACTACTGGTTGGAATTCGATACAACTTCATACAATGGTCAAACTCATTGAGAGAAAGTGCAGTGTACAAGAACCATAACGCCATTTTGACTAATAGAGTTACCTTTCCTTGTCCGGAGCATAACTTGAAAACTACTGGTTGGAAGTCGTTACAACTTCATACAATGGTCAGTAACAATGAGAGGAACCATAGCAAGTTGTTTAAAACATACAGTTACCGGTAGTAAATTTGTATAAAATATGTTTTGAATGTTGGATCTACTGACAGACTGATTGTGTTTGTTTATCCTCGGTACAAACTATTGCCATATGATCGATTGTCGTGTTAAATCTATAAAATGCTGATATTTTGGTGAGATTACATCCGTCATCACATTTAACTATAAATCAAACAAAATAAAAGATTTTACTTCAAAGTGATGGTATGGAAGCCTGGATCAGTCTACTGACAGTCCTGTACATATTGATACCAAAATCAACATATTTGTTCAACCATAACCATTATGGTTTATTTTAAACAGTTTGCTGCAAACTTCACAGCATAATACATTATATATTTCTGATTTTCAGTTATGGGCCGATGAATCCTATTAACAATTTAGAAGGACTACACACTAATTACGATTCTCGTGCAGGTCAGGTTAAGTTTGTACAAGAAGAAGACTTTAGGAAATTTGCCACAAGAATACTGAATTTTGGCGTGCAGGTATAAATTTACAAAGCTTTCTTATTCTGTTTGTAATTATCATTCAGGCGATGTATGGATGTTTTTTGACAATAAGTTGATTATTCCATGTATGAAATAGTCTTCGTCTTTAAGTCATGTTATATAAGGGCGGTCTATCCGTCAATTGCTTATAAAAATAGGTAGTGTGCTGCATTCCGGGTCCTGGTTATGGTGCATCAATGCAGAGTTGATACAAAATTATGTCTTTCTTGGCCTTTGTACTAGCTATTGCATTTTAGGAACCGGTAAGTGTTGTCTCAATGCCTTCTTTGTAATGACAACATACTTATTCAGATTGATTTTGTCAAAATGTCTTCTTTGGCTAGCTATGTCACATGTAGAACAGGCACTTCGTTTGAAACCAACGGTCAAAATGCCATGCCTTCCCTATTTAGTCATTCTATAGGTAGGTCAACTATCTTTTATGCCTTCTTTGACGAATAATGTTTATATTGTAGCATGATGACAATGCATTATTCTATTGCTATTACATTTTTTATTCTCAATATGCTGAGTATTCTCTCAAGCACGTTGCCCAGTCCGTCCCATTACAAAGTAAAGTGTAACTTGGAAACTGTATGTTTACCAAACTTGCTGTGTAGCATTATGAAAAAGGGAAATGAAGCAACGGATGGCATCTTACCAAACTTGTTTTGGAGCATCCTTGCACTGTTCCCTTTCAAAAGGTTGAAACTTGTTCTTGTAAATTGCACACAAGAATACTAATCAGAAGTATTTAGTTCTAATTTAATACTAGTACAGAGAATACGACAGTACTTTACAGTACCATAGGCACTAGCGCATAAACGGGGGTATAGTTCACTTCCAGCTGCAGCTATAGTTTATTTTGTTTGTTCACAATTCAGGAGAATGTGCCATAAAATATCAGATCTCATTTACTGTACTCATGTTACAGATATTTGAGATTTTCTTTTTTTCCATATGACAGATAGATCAGATGATTGATCGGATGAATAAAGCGATTGAATTAGGAACAACATACCATTTGAAATCAATTGTAAGTTGTTGATTTCATACTTGTTATTTTTATTTTGGTATACAGCTCACAGTATGATTTCGGAATACCTGTTCGAAAGCTTTAGAGATTCATAAGTCTTTTTGTACAACCTTGTAACATTTGTTAACAGTTTAAAACCTGTCAAATTTTGAAAAAAAACAACATCAATTCAGTTTAGCCAGAATGACCATTTGCAATCAGTTTAAAAGCCTAAAATATATATTATTGTGGAGATTTATAACCAAATATAGTGGAAGTAAGTTATTACCGTCAATCATTTGATGCTACCAGATGATAAATTATGCATTGATGTAATGCTTTTTTCTTATATTTTGTGTAACTTAGGAATTGGTTCCCGGAAGACTGCAAAATGTATATTCGATGTATGTACAAAATATCAGAGCCTTTCCAATGTATGAACCGTTCAAAATGAAGCTGGACGATATTGTCCCAGATGAGACAACGTATGTGTTATTTTATTTACATTTTAATTATGCCTTTATTGATTGCTAAGTATAGAACAGTAACCTTGTTGTGAAAGGTTGTTTTTGTTTTGTAAATATCATACAGACGGACGCTTTTTATACAGATTGTTTTAATATGGGCTTTAACATATATTTCGGATCAGGATGTTGTTTTCTGCAAAAATCATTCTACATGTACCTTTGTTTTTTTCCAGATTAAGTTATGAATAGATTGAAGTTATATATTTTCTGTCGTAGTTATTTATTTAAAATTCACAAGTTCTGTTTTGCAGGAAAGCTACTATTCGAGATGTCGCACAGTCTCATATTAGTATACTTCTTGAACAAATGAAGAAGTTAGCGGAATTCATAACCAAGGTAAGGATGTAAGAATTGAGCTATGTATGGCATGTTATCTCGCATAAACACACTGATTAATTCGGCAGAACGTTATTTGATATTATGCAGTAACTTGATAGTAATACTTGGTTACGTTTTGTAGGATGAGTATTATTATCAAACTTTGCATTTAGTTATCTCCATTTGAAAATGTCTGCCACTAAACAAAACTAAATAGTTTTCCTTATACATTGTGGAATGTGAAACAAATATTTTATACACTAAGATCTAAGGTACAAGAATGATAAAAATGAAGTTGTCAGCAGATCTGAAATAGTTAAGTTGTCAGCAGATCTGAAATAGTGAAGTTGTCAGTAGATCTGATATAGTAAATAGTGAAGTTGTCAGCAGATCTCAAATCTTGTGTTTCAAATTGGAATTTATTTCCTTGCTTGCCTTAATTTGTACCTACTATGAAATCAGATCAAACATCCAAAGTCCAACAAATTTGTAATACTTTCAGAATTATATTCCCAATACACGATCTTCCTTTGGAGTTGGGGGATTACCAGACGGGAAATCGTACTATAAAGCTTGTTTGAAGTGGCAGCTTTCAACAGACATAACAGCTGAGGAAGTTCATCAACAAGGTTTAGGGGAAGTAGAACGAGTTTATGCCGAAATTCAGAAGGTACGTCTCAAAGCTGAATCAAAGTTGTAAAAAGTGTTAATTAGGAAATTCAATGACATGAGATGCTCGTTTATATCCGTTTCGATCATTGGAGCTTTCGTTGTCTGTTGTAATTTTCCTTTTCCATTGAAACCTCAACCGGAACATCACTCGGCCTTTTCCGTAAGGCCGAGTGATGTTCCGACTGATTGAAACATATGAGGAAGAGACCTCTTCGGAACACTTTTCCCCCTGAATGCATTTTTGTTGACCTCAACTTTGACGTAAAATTGTTTGTTACACTTAATAGTAAGCACTTAGTACATGTATATTTCTGACATTACATTGGGTATTTATGGGCTTTTATTTACATATAAAATAAAATCATCGTTGAACATTTTGCGATAAAGGAACTGTGAAAGTGACATAGTGTATCAAGTCTTCTTGTTCATTCTTTAGCTCATAACTCTATCTCATATATATGTATCATTTAACAGATTATGAAAAGGGCGAATTTCAACGGTACAGTCAAGGAATACAATGATCGTCTTAGAAACAATGCCAGTCTGTTTATAAATGACGGGGTAAGTGAGAAATGTATCTGCTTAAACAAAAAAAAAAAAAAAAAAACCCCCCCCCCCCCCCCCCCCCCCCCCCCCCCCCCCCCCCCCCCCCCCCCCCCCCCCCCCCCCCCCCCCCCCCCCCCCCCACACACACCCACAACCCCCCCCCCAAAAGGGGGAGGGGGGGAAAGTATTACGATGTTATTAGAAAGTTAGTTATGTTCTTTCAAGGGTTAATTCAAACGACAAAGTTTTGTCTAGGTAAAACATTTCTTTCTTCATATTTGAGGCGGACAAACAATATGAGGTAAATGTATAGTGTAAATTAAGGTTTCCGTGGTATGTGCGTTCATTATCGCATTAACGCGTGTAGTGCATAAAGTAATAGGACATGTCCGTTTTTTCTTCCGTCAGTTTTGTGTCCGCTTACGTTCGACCACTTTTTTCTTACAAAAATCGTTAAATATGTGGCCATCAATTATTTGTCTTCTTTAATGTACGCTTTGACCAGTGTTTTGCAAATAACCTGCAATATGTATATTACATTTTAGGGTCAAGTTTTAGTGTCAGTAAGTACTTGTTAATTGACCCTTGCAACTGACTTTTGTTGATGTAGTTATGGGCGAATTCGATCACCAACCATAGTCAATTTACCGTAATTTGACCAAACAGCGATCGAATTTAGTCTACCTAGCTTGCAATGTGCATGTGCTCCTCAACAGAATATTTATGAAAATAATCAAAATATCGCTATGGAAATTGATATGTCTCTGTTATCAAACTTGTATGAAGGTGAATGTTTGGCTCATTTGATTTTTATGCCCCCGAAGGGTGGCATATTAAAATCGCACCGTCCGTCCGTCCGTCTGTCCGTCTGCGTCCCCACTTACAAATTTGTGTACGGACTGTAACTTTGTCATGCATTGAAGGATTTTAAAATAACTTGGCACAAATGTCAAGCTCATCAAGCCGATGTGTCGCGTGCAAGACCCACGTCGCTACCTCAAAGGTCAAGGTCACACTCAGAGTTTGAAGGTAATGGATGCCTCTATATATGCATACATTCGTGTCCGGACTGTAACTTTGTCATGCATTGAAGGATTTTAAAATAACTTGGCACAAATGTCTAGCACATCAATACGACGTGTCGCGTGCAAGACCCACGTCTCTACCTCAAAGGTCAAGGTCACACTTAGAGTTTGAATGTAATGGATTCCTCTATATATGCATATATGCACACATTCGTGTCCGGACTGTAACTTTGTCATGCATTGAAGGATTTTAAAATAACTTGGCACAAATGTCTAGCACATCAAGACGACGTGTCGCGTGCAAGACCCACGTCGCTACCTCAAAAGTCAAGGTCACACTAAGAGTTTGAAGGTAATGGATGCTTCTATATATGCATACATTTGTGTTCGGACTATAACTTTGTTATGCATTGAAGGATTTTGAAATAACTTGGCACAAATGTTCAGCACATCAAGCTGATGTGTCGCGTGCAAGACCCATGTCCCTACCTCAAAGGTCAAGGTCACACTTAGTGTTTAAAAGTAATGGAAAACTGTATGCATGGTAAATCTGTCATGCATGGAAGGATTTTAAAATTACATAGCACATTTATTGAGCACATGGAGAGGACACAGACTGTGAGACACCTCTTTCGAGGGCATTTGTCACTTGTTTAATGATGATGTTATATCATCACCTAATCGGCGTTGGCGTTACACAGCCTATTCAAGTTTTTAGTTAGGTGTACCTTTCTCATGAACCAGCATCAGAACTACTGCTTTGAAACTTCAAATACGTATTAATCGTCATAAGATGACATTATACTGTAAGTAACATAACTCTACCTTACATTTTTACACATACCATGGGCCTTTTTATGCTTCGAAAATCAGACTAAAATCACCTTAGGAACATATGTATGCATGTAGAATCCACATTTTGTCTTTACAGGTTTTGTCTGTTCCACAAAATAATCCTGCAGTTTATCATCCAAATCTTTATTGAGGTAACTGAAAAGTAATTGTTCGCCACCTAGCTCCGTCATATTTAATAAACCACATACATGTACAAACGTTCGATCAACTAGTCAATCAAACATGCGCATTAGAACTTCCGATACCGGACCGTTGTTGGTGATCGAAGTCGCTCTGTGTAACAAGGTTTCCCATGTTTTGTTATACCGTGTTTTTCAGGACTTCTCTGGAAAAATACTAGATTTTATTCAACTTAGTGTGATGTTTGTGTGGTCATGCGTTATTATATTATTGTTACAGTAGTTGTTTGAGTATTTTATATATACAATGTATATACACTTTATTGCCCCTTAGTATATCTTGTGAAATAAGTCAACTACCTTATCGGGTACTAATCGTTCTGAAAGTTGGAACATGTCACGGCTATTATATATTGTCAAGCAGGTTGCAAACTTTTAGACAATTTGGACATCAACTTTTTGTTTTACGATCGGTTATCAAAATAATAGATTTTTAACCAGGTTTTCCGAAGGAAAAATCCTGGTTATTAGATTGGGGTATGTCGGCGGGCGGGCGGGCGTAAACAATTTCTTCTGTGCGCAACTCCTCCTACATTTCTCAACGGATTTCAACCAAACTTTCACAGAAGTATTGTCATGAAGTGCTCTGGCGCATATTGTCGGGGTTTTGTGATTTGGTCATTTTTGACAGAATTATGGCCCTTTGTTTTTTTTCTAATGTAATTCTTCTGTGCGCAACTCCTCCTACATTTCTCAACGGATTTCAACCAAACTTTCACAGAAGTATTATCATGGAGTGCCCTGGCGCATATATTCCGGGTTTTGTGATTTGGTCATTTTTGACAGAATTATGGCCCTTTGTTTTTTTCACATATGTAATTCTTCTGTGCGCAACTCCTTCTACACTTCTCAAGGGATTTCAACCAAACTTTCACAGAATTATTGTCACCAAGTGCCCTGGCGCATATTGTCGGGGTTTTGTGATTTGATCATTTTTGACAGAATTATGGGCCTTTGTTTTTTTCCACATAATGTAATATATATAGAGAAATACTCTTCTGTGTGCAACTCCTACATTTCTCAAGGGATTTCAACCAAACTTTCACAGAACTATAATTGTGAACTAAAGAATTTTGAATATATAATGTTCTGCCCCTGGTCGTCCGTCCGTCCGTCCGTTAGCAATTGTGTGTCTCCTTATTTAAGTATATATAAAAGGGAGAATACTATGTTATTATAAAAGGGAGAATACTCTGTTATTACTGTCTATTTTTAGAATAGATTACCAGTCCTGTATACTTTGGAGTATTCTGTTACAGTAAGATGACAAAATTTCTCATGAGACCAGCGGTTCAAACCCCACACAGAGCAAGTTTGTTTTGTTTTTTTTGTTTTTTTTTGTTTTATAAATTTTTGCCTGAATTATGGCCCTTTGCTTTTTTTTCCACATATGTTATATATAGAAGAATACTGTCACGTGCCCACTTCCTCCTACATTTCTCAAGATATTTAAACCAAACTCTCACACAACTGTTGTCATCAAGTGCCCACGTGCATATTGTCTGGGTTTTGTGTTTTGATCAATTTTGCCTGAATTATGGCCCTTTGCTTTTTTTACACATGTAATATATAGAAGAAGACCTTTGTTTCTTTTTCACATTATGTATATCTACTTACTTTAAAAACACATTTGCGCTCGGCCAGCAGACTGGAAAATGAAAACCTGGTTTTGTGACAATTTCCTGTCACTTGTTAACTATTTAACATCACATACTGTGTATTCGTTCAAGAAAACAAGTTCATAAAATAGTATTGAAACTTAAAAAGTACGTAATCATCGATAATGTACACTAGTAATCTGGTTAAATGTGTGTAATTTATACTACTGCGCTCCTCTGGTAGCACTTCTGGCCGCCCAGCCAAACATCTACTGCGCATTGACACAATTTACCAGGCGCATTGTATTTGGCTGTCGTGAAAAAATAAGCATGGCTTGCTACAGCGTCTATTTCAAATTTTGGCAGTAAAAAAGGTTAAAGTAAATCATATACAAAACGTAGAAATTCCCTCCATTAGATGTTTTGAGTAAAAAATGTTCATTTTTAGTGATTATTTCTGATTTAACACATATTGTTTAATCTACTCTAATCTATCTAAACATAGTTTATTGATTTCTTGTGAAAGTTATAAAAACATTATTTAGATAGTCTTTATCAGTTCTATACAACCATACAAACTAAGATATAGATGTACATGTATTATGTATTCATTTTACTATTTATGAATGTTGAAGTGTCCTTGGTGCTGTTCTTTTTTTATATATATTCAATATTCCTTAGAAAACTATCTCATCTGGTCGCTTTCCGTCTAAGACGCGCTGGAAATCTATTGTACGCAAAACGGTTTACGATCTTGCAAATGCTTCCTGGACATCTAGGATACAAACTGATACTCTCTTGTCTACCTTTCTTGTTATTAAACCGCAGCTTACCGAAATTGCCGAATTGCGGGAACTAAGCAGGTCAGCACCATCTCGGTCAAAGCATTGCAGTAATTGTATCAAAACTATGGGCAAGCTTTATAGTGAGAACTTATCTAATTTTTGTAAAAGATGTCAAAGCTATTTTGATAATACACCATGTGAACATATCATTTTAGAGTGCGTGTATACAAATCGTAAAAGATTGTATTTGTTTAACGATCTTTACTTTTTATGCTGTAAAACAGTTACCGATAATTTCTTATCACTTGATGGTAAACGTAAAATAATTGGTCTATTAACAGGTTGTAGAAATATTATAGATAATAATGAGTTCAATCATGATGTATTGAAATCTATTGTACCTTCTTTGAGCAAACTTTGGGATCACTTTCACTCAACGGAGTAGAATGTATTGTACATTCATAATTTTTATCTACACTTGTATTTCTTGCGCAAATGTACCGCAGTTATAAGTTTCTCTCCTTGATTTTCGCTTTCCTTTTAAGGATATCAAATATTTACAAGCATAACTTCTTCCTATCATTAATTCTTTCATGATGTGAAAGATTTACATATAATTATTTGGGTAATAAGTATTGAAATTTTATTCACATCACTAGGCGTGACTTCTCCTTAATAATTTATTCTGTTTCGGCATAGGGGAGGGGAGGGAAAGGGGGATGTGGGAACATTCGATGTCTGTAAGTGAATTGTTTCGTATATAACTGTTTTGCTATGTGTACTTATTTGCATGAATTTATATGTATGTACTTTTCTTTGTACATGAGTTGTTTCGTGAATAACTGTTTTTCTATGTGTACTTATTTGCATGTTTTATATGTATATACTTTTCTTTCTCTTTGATTGTAAAATTGCTCGCCAATTTGGCGGAAATAGAATTCAAACAAACAAATCTAAAAAAACGAGCACGGCGACCAATGGTTTTTATTCGTGATAAATGTTTCTTTTGTTTGGCACTGTAACTGTCTAAACATTTAAGAAATTCTCGATAGATATAAGTCAGAGATATGCCTTTAAAATGTCTACGATATAGTTCTGCAAGTATGGGTAATTCTTCTGACTGTTCCTTTCTGTAATATTATTTTCCTACCAATACAATACAATACAATATTCTTCAACACGCTTGTTTTGTTACTTTGACTCTTTGTAACACACCTGTAGCTATGTGTTGATCAGTTGTATTTGTTGTAAAACTTGTTTCATACAGGGTGTTGAATAAAGTCAAACTGTGTGTTTGCATTAATTAAGAGAAATCATTTTCATCCTCTGGAGGGATATGAATCTTTTTTTCTTTCAATCAAGTCGCAATTACTTCACTTAACGTAATATCCCAATACCAAGATCACTTAACAAAATGTTATCCCTTCAAAAATGTGAGTCAGACTATATGCGGCGGGGGGAGCTTGCTTGTAATATAAATGTTCCTGTTAAGTCTGTTACCAACATAAATATCAATTAATTTTGGAATATAGTTGTCTTGCCAGCATTTTGCAAAAGTTAATCATGCATGTCGGTTGTGGTAGATTGATTGTAAAGTATGCTATACACAAGTTTTCTTTTTTGTTGAAACGTATTACGTCGATGAGGCTATAGGTCTCAACACCTGTCATTATTCCAAGTCCAATGCAACCGAACCATAACTGCTATATTGATGTTATTGTCAAAACTTTCTAAAGACTTCAGAGGTATCAAACTATTACATTGTTTTGACACAGTTTAGCGTTTTGGTAGCATTTTCAGTATGTAAGTGTTTGAGTAGCCGAGTGCTCTGCTACGAGCTCTTGTTCGAGATTTCCTATTTTTGCTAGAGTATTTTGCATCCTTCTTACAATTTCCTTCAACATCAAAAAATATTTTCCTGCTCTTTAAATGATAGGTGTTCATTTGTTTTTCCGTACACTGAGTGGGAAAAAGAAAAAAAAAATTTTTTTTATATATTTTTGGTTTTTTTATAAAATATTTTTTTTTAAAGTTTGGGGTGTAAGTTTGTGGGGGTTGTCAGGGTTAATAGTAAAAAACAAGGTTTGCTTTAACTGCAGTAAATAATACAATAATGAGGATACACTAACACAGGCACCTGCAATGCTTGCCCTTGCACTTTGATGAGACTTTGACATACGTGTTTGATTTTTTGCTTTAGGATGCTGCTCTTCAGATGTTCAAGGATATATACGAAGATAGGATTAAGCCAGAATTAAGTAAAATGTTTGAAGATATACCAGACAATATGCCGCTTGAGTAAGTATATACTTAAGACAAGAAAGAGTTTCAGCTTCAGTAGTGCGGAAATGTTGTCCGAAATTAAACCCTCTAAAACAAACTTTAAGGGTATATACTGGAGTCACGTTGTCCGTCTGTCTTGTGCGCGCTATTTTCCAGCGACCACTGGCCAGATACAAATGAAACTTTATTGGAGTGGTTTGTACAGTTACTGTACCAGGATGACTGTGTTCGGATTATATGGCTATTTGATTTTTTTCAGCAAATGTTGAAAGCGCTATTTCTCAGCACCAAATGGCTGGAAATCAATGACTCTTCACATAAGTAATGGATACAAAGCATTTTTGTGCATATCCTACGATACTTTTCCATTGAGTTATGCCTTTTGATTTTTTCAGCAAATAATGACCGCGCTATTTCATAGCATCGTGAATGAATGTAACTTCACATGGGTGATCGATACCAACGCATATTTATGCATGTCATTGACGTGCTGCAAATAGTTCGGAGGTATAACTGTACATTGAAATGCTTGTCTGGCTATTTCTCAGCAACTTCTAGATGGACAGGAAATCTCTTCAGCGGAAACAGTCTATTAGGTATATCATTTCTTGTGTCCAAGCCACGCCGGGGGTATGAATCATTTTCAATAAAAGTTCTAGCTGTTATTTGTTTCTATTTTTTTTGCGCTTCATTTTTGCAGAATAAAGAAAATGACGTATGACGGACCTAATGGAATCTACAAGAACGGAGCCCCGGACGGCTCGAGAAATGGAGTCTTCTACGCGAATGTAAATTCTAAAGTGTATGTATATTTAGTGTATGTATATTTCATGCGTAAAAAGGTGCTTATTTACTGCTCAAATACATGTTACATGCAGACTTATACGTTGTATAAAAACTGATTACATATATTTCCGTTATTAATTATTTAGGTCACATAATAAATTGGAAACACACATCAGCTAGTATTTACTAGTACTCTAAGTCAATTAATTTAAAACAAACATACCACTATCAAACGGTCGTTTTTGTTTATATCCAATATATCCGCTTCATCACATTTCTTAAGCTATTCACTGTACATTGAACTTTACTTAGTTATATTTAGTTCAGTTTAAAGACAATTGAAAACTACTTCATAAGCGACCCCAAACCACAGGAGGCTACGGTACTGCAGCATATTTAAAACCGCTGATTTTATCGACTATTTTAATGACTGAAACTGCAAAGCTGAAACTTTTAGGCTAAGTTATAATGCTGCCAAAGATTCTATTTCTTACCATTTGGAGGTTATTTAGTTTGCCATCAGTAGTAGGGTATGTCCCTTTAAAGAGATGTAGCCTCTAACTGATGTTAAACTAAATAACCTTAAACCATAAATAATAGAATCTTTGGAATTATTATAACTTAACCTAAAAGTTTCAGCTATGTATTCCCAGCCATTATCGATAAAATCAGCGGTTTAAAATATATACTGCAGTACCGTAAACCACTCAATTAATGGGTGGATGCGATGTATTAAAGAAAGCCTCTATATTGATTAGTTGTGGTAAAATGAGGCATTTTCCCCCTAGGTTCTTCTTTGAAATTGTCTTCATTTATCAATTTACGTTCACTGAACACAATATCTATGTTTCGAGAATATAATCTGCTAAATGTAGGGAGTGCCTCTTCAAGAAAGAAGTAAAATAAAATGCAGATGGATTTAAAATGTTTGAAAGAGACAGTGCATATCCTTATGGTATGACATTGACAATGTACTCACCACCATTAATATTAAATATGCGTAGATTATCTCAAAAAGTATAAGTACAATGTTACCTTTTTCTAATTCTTTTAATGAATATGTGCATCATTACTTATCACCATTTACCTACTTCAATGGTAGCTGTTGTTGTGTATATGCCAAATCTAGTCTTTCATTGGCTTTGATCCCTAGCTCCGTGCTTATAAAGGTCTCTTAAACACAATATCATGCTCAGCACGAACTCTCGATAGTTATATACAAAGTTAGGCTTAATATATAAAGATACATAAGCTAAAAGGCCAGATCTTCTGATTATTGTTGTGGATTCCGACTTTGGACATAAATATAACCTGACTTGACGTCATATTTGATGATTTCGTGTTGAGCATGTGATTGTTCTCAAGAAACATTTATAAGTACACGGCCTTTTCTGCCTGGCTCCCCTGTGGCCATATATCTCACATTCCGTTTCGTTTCAATTGTGTTTAGTTTAATTAAGGACAATTAAGTGTTTGTTTTATTTAGTCCAGCATTCGACATGGTAGCACTACTGCTTCACGAGACAGATCCCGGCCACCACCTTCAAGATTCCTATGCTCTAACGGCTGACGGTATACCTTTATTCAGGAAAGTGACAGATTTCTCAAAGTACTTTGGTGTCCCTCTGCATTTCCCATTCTACACTGCATATTCAGAGGTAATGTACTATTTTTAGATTTCATGTACATTTGTGGTGTGATAAGTGGGTTAATTTGTTATCGAGTAATCAGTATAACACTTAGAATATTTCTTTATACCCTTACTGATTTTTCTTCTTTATACAATTTACACATTTTGATCGATCCATGACACGAGTATCATTTTGATTCTGAATTAGACCTTAATTAACAGTTGAAACATGTTTAGATATAGACATACTAGTAATATTGTTTACTTTCAGTGCTTAATTTATTAAAATTCTATACCACAGTTTACGAAATGTTGAACTGTCACAGGTCAAAAGTCCACAGAAACTTTCAATAACTTAAAGTTTATAGGGAAAGTCCTTGAAGGAAAATGTCCCAAGAGTTGATTCATCTAAGTCCTACCGAGTGCAGTGCGGTCAACTGTTCATTATATGTCTGAAAAATAGTTTAAGAAAATCTTTCTTAGATATAAGTCGCTAGATCTCCCCTATGGCGATCCCGTGCTGTCGTTAAAAGACTGTCCTACTATTTTGATAAATTTCCACCTGCATACTTTATACAAACATTAAGAAAACTTTTCGAGTGTGCCTGTTATGGGAGTATGCATTAATCGACAGTTACAATCATCTTGTTAATATTGTGATGTATTATTGGGCTTCAATACATGTTCAGCCTATGTAAACTTTAAGAAGAAGGCTACATAAACAATGTACAACCCTTTAATGTGGAATTGCTTTTTGTGCAAACCGACTTGGATATTTTAGTGTTTTAACCACATACTTTTACTCGTTTTGATTCATAGGGATGGGGACTTTATTCGGAGGACCTTGGAGAAAAAGACGAACTTGACATATATAAAACTGACTTCGAAAGGTAAGTTGGAAAAAAACTCCTGACTTAGACCCAGTGCAGGAAAGAGCTACCTGATGATAATATACCGGTATCACAGTAAATTTCTTTTACTTTCCGATAAAGCACATTAGTTTATTTTCTGTAAGTATGCCCTGATAAAGGTGTATTTCTACTTATGTCACTGGAAATGAATAGGCCTGGAATAGAAATGTCCGCTATCATGGTCATCTGAATGTGCTTTTCCTATAAAATGATAAATTCAAAACACCTTTACTTCACTTGTCCTGTTATGTTGTTGCTTTGCATCACTTAACTTTATGTAGTTACATTTTGTATCACCTTTCCCTGTGTTGGAATACATTTTGTTTTATTTAGGGTAATTCTTTCTTATACAGGTTTGGAAAATATGGCTTTGAGATTTTCCGTGCAGCTAGACTTGTTGTAGACACAGGAATCCATGCCAAAAAGTAAGTAAATATTAAAAATATTTTTGTAAACAAGATTGTTTTCTTTTAATTTCAGTTTGTTTTAATCGTTTCTTGTTGTGGCAGATTGATTTTTGAAAATGAGGATCTTATTACAACAAGGTTCAAGTAGTCGTCTGTGAATGATATCACAACCAAATCAAAGCAAATTCATTTTTTCCGTCGGTATTTATTTCAATTCAGGATTCAATGTGATATTTGTGCTATAATCCGTAAGAAAAGGGACAAAATGTTTGTAACTTTCAAAATCTTCTCACATTTATCTAAGTTTAGTCAGTATTGGTTAAAACCATACACAGCATAGTGCTAACACTATATGTTTTTGTTATTTTCGTCAAACGTTCCACAACAACTATTTAAACGTTAATTTAAAATTATAACAAGGTCAGTAGAATAAGTACTTTATACAAAATGTACCTATATTTTACATATACAATTCATAGAATTGATTGACATATAGCTATTAGTTCACTTTGAAAATTCATTTTATGTTTTATATTTCAGTTGGACACGTGCTCGTGCTATAGACTATATGGCAAACTACACTGCATACAGTTTGGACTTCATTGATAAAGAAATTGATCGTTACTCCACATGGCCAGCACAGGCGACATCTTACATGATTGGAAAGCTCAAGATCCGAGACCTTCGCAGTGTAGCAAAGAATCGACTTTGTACGTGAAATGAACTGATCAAGTTACTATCAGGCACTCTAGATAATCTGTTTAATATTTTACTTGTTTCACTGTTAAATGTTTTAGTTTTCGCAAGTGAATTCACATATAGAAAATGCATACTTTACACTTTCTCATGTAACAGTAAATTTTATAAGGTAATGAGAAAATAAAACGAAATAAATCCGAGTATACCAAAATACCATATCACAATCATACTTCATCTTCAGAAAATACAAAATAAACATATCAAATTAATGTATCTACCATAATGTGTCTCCTTGTTAACAAATTATTTTCCTGGTGATTTCAATGAATAATGCATGCCTTTCGTTTTTCTCTTGATTTTGACTGTACTTGTCACTATGAAATGTTTAACTACGATAGTGATTTCTGATACATTTTGTATTTCAGGTAACTTTGAAAAAGATCATTTGATTAAAAAGTTCCACAGTATAATTCTTAAGAACGGAGCTATGCCTTTGAGCGTAATGCAAGACGAAGTCATGGAATGGGTGAATGCAGAAGCAGTGAAGAATGCTAAATCGGGCAAATGCTTAGTAACTGACGGCGCCGAACATCTACGCAGTGTACCGCCAGTCGTTACCCTATGTTTTAGTTTAGTTGTCGTTCTTTTTTCATTTCTGTAAACGTTGAATCGAATTTTAACATGACTTCTACCTTGAAATTCCAAATTTGTCAATATGACATATTTATTCCTTACCTTTATACCTGTATATTGTGTTATGTCTCCAACATACATGGAGATGAATATCGATGTCTGTCTGTCAGTTACCAAGTTTGTCTAGACAACTCCACCTACACACTTTGATGGATTTTATTGTATCTTGGTAGGAGTGTTTTGTTCCATGTGTGATCAGCATATCGTTGCTGCTCTGATTTTTAGCTCGACTTTTCGAGGAAAAGGAGAGCTATCCTACTTAGTGTCACATATTTAAAACCGCTGTTTTCAGCGTACGTATATGCTTACATATCACGAAGGATCTTCAAACTTCCATTAGAATTTTTTTATATTATTTCTTACATTTATTCCATGTCCTATTTTAATATGTGCACCAAAATATATTTGCTTTACGTACTTTCATTGTATGTGTACGTTTATGGTATGTGTGTTTAAGGCAGTGCCACTGCAAATTTTGTACAAGCGTGACGAATTTTTCTTTACTGAAGATAACTTATCTCACTTTTTTAGTGAATTCCGAATTTAATACAAATTGCCTCATCTTTGCGCGCTTAATATTTATGGCAACACTTAACAATTAAAGAACTCTAATTACATATATAACACATTAATCATTCATTGACTTGTGTTCGACAGATAGTGATATAGATGACATAAAGTTCAGGGTTTAAGGAGCCGTTTACGACATTGGTTATTTCTTGTTGGTTATATCATGTTATAATTGTATCATTTATCCTTAAATTATAAAAATTGCATTAATTACAAGAAAACCATAGAATTTGCAAGGGAACATTATTCATCAGGCTAACACCCCACCGTCAAAATGTAAATGTTAACGTGTTCTGTTGTTTATAGGTAAATGTGAAGGACAGCTTGACTTATACATGAAAAAGGCGTGAACCATAGGGCCTTGGGACATTTGTAACATAACTCAATTAACGAGAAAAAATTACACTCTCTTAAAACAAAAACAATGTTTAAAAGACGAAACTGAAGTTTTATTATGTTTCATTTATTTAGGTTCTTTATATTCTGTAGATACATGTATATCATAACATATCTTATGCTATACATACTTTATGTGTACAACCAGTTTAATATATACATATTAGCACCATTATACAGATTGTCTTCAGACATGTTAATTGGATTTCTCTGTAATACATATTTTATCTATATTTTGTACGCGCTTAAGGAACTTTAATATACTAATATTTTATGTACTCACTTTAAAATGTTCGCCTTTGTATTGAATGGTTTAGTTATTGAATGTTGTGTGCTGCATAATATTTACTTGAAAACAAACGCAATAAATAATACCGTAATCACTTTATTGAAAAGTTCAATTTTTAAGAAGTCATACTTGTATGCTACATGTAAAAACCGATTGTATCTTCAAAAGGAAATGAGTAAGTGTTCAGTTTTCGTTATGGATACATTTCGAAATTGGAGTCGTGGTGAGCTATTTTGTCCGCTCTATGTCCGTCATATGTCGTAACGATTGTGTGTCATCATCAATAACTTCAAACGCCATTGTCTCCAAGATACCTTAGCCTGTTCAAACCGAACTTCACAGAAATAATTTTTGGACGTTTCTCTACCATAATTGGTATAGCCAGCAGAGCTGAAAATAGAAAAAAACCTGTTGAACAACATTTTTCGACCTAATGTCACAGGATTGTTCTTTGGATGGTCGCCTACAGAAACTGCGTAACTGAACAAAATGGACACTAGAACTTATTATAGAACAATCTTTTAAAGGATAATTCCTGCTTACCCTTAGAGCCAATTTCGGCCAGACTTCGCGCATTATTCTGAGATGGTCATCTCCAACAATTATTCAAAAGGTTCAACGTCACCGCAAACAAATGAAGAAAAGGGGGAGAAATGCAATACCCTTTAAGAAAACATCTCCTTTAACACTGTTCAAATTTCAACCAAACTTCACAGGATTGTTCCTTTGATAGTCCCCTACCCCAATCGTTCAACTCCATTGCACAAAATGACTGCCAGTTCAATTAACATTTAAACGACATCTGCTCAACCACTGAGTCATTTTCAACCAAACTTCACAGGATTGTTCCTTTGATAGTCCCCTACCCAAATCGCTCAACTCCATTGCACAAAATGACTGCCAGTTCAATTAACATTTAAACGACATCTGCTCAACCACTGAGTCATTTTCAACCAAACTTCACAGGATTGTTCCTTTGATAGTCAACTTACCCCATTGCTCAACTCCACTGCACAAAATTACTTCCAGGGCGGCAGTGCAATAAACCATTAAGCGTTATCTCCTCCTCTACAATTGAGTCATTTTCAACAAAACTTCACAAGATAGTTCCCTACCCCAATCACTCAACTCCATTGCATAAAATGACTGCCAGTGCAATAAACCTTTAAACGACATCTCCTCAACCACTGAATCATTTTCAACCACTCTGCAGGATTGTTGCTTGGGCGGTCCTCCACCAAACATGCTCACAGAGCGCTGCACCAATGCACAATTATTATCTTTATTATGAGGACTTATACAGATATGATCTTGTCTTGATAATGTAATCTGTTCACATAGATGAGTGATATGAGCCATTATGACCTCTTGTTTTGCTCAACTGAGCACCGCTTGTTCATGATGAGCTGTAAGTACCGCTGGATATCAGGCATCTGTCCATCGCTAACAGTTGCTTCAAGTTGTTGGTTTATTCTTATGAAACACTTCATAGAATTTCATCAAACTTAGCCAAAAGCATCCGGATATTGAGTGCTCTTAAACTTCTTTCAAGCCAGAGTTAAAAACACAAAAATTTGAAAATGTTCTCAAATTCCACAAGACCAAGAACTTAGATATATTTATTTGGTTTATAGCATCGTCTAAGTGTTTTCTAGTTATGCGCCTGTGGTTAAAATTGATTTTCTGAAACCACAAAGCGCCGGAGTTAAATAGTTGGTACGTAGTAATGTCTAGTGGTCCTCTACCGAGTTTGTACAAACCATGCCTTTTTGGTCAAAATCTGCCCTACGCTTTGGATCACGTATTTTGCATAGACCTTTAAAGGAAAAACATTAAAAATTTTCTTCAAACCTCAAAGTCCAGAACTTAGATAGTTTGTATGCGGCATTATCTAGTGGTCCCCTGTTAAGCTTGTACAAATCAGTCATCATGTAGACTTGCATCGGAAAAGCATATCTTCGATATCTGGCAAGAAGCATTTTAAGTGATGTTCAAATTATCTCCCTGTGGAGTTGAACATTAATTTCTTGCAACTTGTTGTGCATATTCCGTGGTACTCAAATGTCGACGATATTATGGTTGATGAACATGATTTTTAAAAGTATCAGTTTTAAGATTTTTTTAACTACTGAAAATACACTCATTTGTGCATCTCGTTACATATTTCTGTAGGTATACGACTGCTGTCCGTTTCACGTTATGTGTGTCCTACATGTCAAATTTAAGTAATTTTTACATGAACAAAAACTTTTGTTTTCTTAAGTTAGTTTTTCTATGACTTTGGCAAACTTCAATACGCTGCGGAAATTATTTTTAACTTAAAAAGAATATTGCAACTGAAATAATAAAGTTATTTCAAATTGCTTCATTGTACATAAAATGGTTTTCAAAGTAAGAAACGGGGATCACTTTTAAGTATGAAACATACGTTTAACACTAGTATTTAATTTAGTTGCGTTTAAGATTAAACAAATAGATGTTCTTTTGAATATTTTAGATAACTATAAAAATTAAAAAACCTGAAAAATTATATATTACATAATTTAGGAAAAGCCTTATCAAAAGCCGTTCAACTATTGTCTCTTTTCCGTATTTCTTTATTCTACTGACTTTGTATAGAACTTCGGTTTTACTTATCATTCCAAAACGGAATACTCGGAAGTGGCTTTTTATGAGTGTAGTACAGCGGGCTCATAATTCACATGCTTCGAAGGAATGATGCTCTATATCCAGATCCATTCTCCTGGAAAAAAATGTTTGCGACTGTGCTTGAGAAGAGCGTTTTTCAATTTAATCTTTATCTCCGACCATACAACAACACAACGTTTTTTATTATGTACCGGACACTGAAATCTGATACAGAAATATTTAATATAGTAATAATTTGAAGCAGAGAGCAAATAATAAACTCACCATGTCAATAAGCAATGCATAATTAAGGCAAAATTACCACAACAGCCTGCATGTGCTTTAAAGTTGGATCAAAACCGATACATTGAAGTTTCTCGGATATTGTGTTGCACAACATGTTAAGTCGCCTTGCTTTTCATTCTCATACAGGTATCTATAATGAAATAACAGTAATAAAATACAAACTCTCCTGTGATAGCATTTTGATAATATGCTTAATTAATAAACAAGAAATCACGAAGTAGGCAGTGTTTGAATACATAGTCTAATAACCTGAAACAGTCTAGGGAAGATGTTTCGTTTCAGTCCTTCAGGATGCTAAATGTTGACTAATGATACATTTGCAGATACTCTTGTCATAAGCACTTTTAAAAGTATTTCCACTTCCATAAATTTACTCAAAATTCGATATATTGTGTTTTTAGCTTGATATGATCATAAATTCTTTTGCTTCATCAGGGTCACTGGGATACCATTAGTAACTTTAGCTTTTGGTACAGTTGAACTGTCATCTGTTTGCATAGCCCGATAAGTTAGGTAAAAGATTAAATCGGACCATTAGATCCAAAGTTTGAGCCTTGGTGCAGAACAATATCGTACTTCAATATGGTTACACCTGTGATATTTTCAGTTCTTAGCCAGTCTTAACTATGGCCATTAGATTAAGGATTTGACCTTAGAATTTGATTGCATGCTATAATGTACTTATAATTATGTAAAATTACTACAACATACTTTGTTTTCACCTTATGCATTCGTAACTCCTAAAATATACATAAATAAGATTTACACCGATACAATCTTGACTGTTTTATCTAGAGAAATATGTCCCAAATATACAAATATCATGTGTCACTTTAACCATGTAATACATATTCCTATAGAATTCTAATGTTGACTAATGTTGCATTTGGAGACACTTATCATGGACATTGACATTGATCTGGTGTACTACAGTTAGGTTTCGTTTACATTGACATTGATCAGGTGTCCTACAATTAGATTTCTTTGACCTTGACATTGGTCTGGTGTACTACAGTTAGGTTTCACTTACCTTGACATTGATCTGGTAATAAGAGCATTAGTATTCAGTTTATGGGAATAATGTCGCATCGATCTTCCTACTCAGACAATTGAATGATGATAGTAATGCCACTTAAAAGATATTCCATACTGCACTTCCAACTTGACATATTTTACATTTTACAAGCGGGAAAATTTGGTAGCATTTTGGAAACTAAATATAAAACATCTTATGTTTACTATATTGCAGAGATGAATTTGGCGATCAGTGTGAGTCTTAACGTTACCCAGCTTTTCATTAACTTGAATTATTAGGATAAAGCAATGCAGGTGCTGTAGCGAAAACAATTTAATTCCAATGACATTGAATATGAAATCGTTTAAACATTCTTTTATTAACTCAATGCATTAAAAAAAATGAACATTACATAATCAGTACACACAGGATAGACTAGAATGCTATCAGCTTTCTATAAACCCTTCTTTGGAGTAATATTTTACTTTTGCATTATAAGCAAGCACTAGGAAACAATCGGATCGGTTATTTTGTGTCAGTAGCTATGTTAACATATTAGGTACTTGTCAGTCACAGTTTAGACAATGGTCAGTACCTACGTAAACATATTAGGTACTTGTCGGTCACAGTAAGAACAATGGCCAATAGCTTAAAACGATAATAAGACAATATCCGTAGACAACACTGACTGCGCTGTAATAATTCAATCATGTACGTCAGATCGTCGGACAGTGTTCTGATAGTGGACAGCTGCTTCTCACCATAAGCAACAGGAATATTGATTTCTTGATACACTACATCTCGGAGAATAATACGGGATCAGCTATTTTTCAAGACGTTTAACGTGATAGTTTTTTCGAGTGAAAATTTTAATTCTCGATTTACAAACAAATACGTGAAAGAAATTTCCATTTGTTGTCAACATTGCTATTCGTGTTTAGTTATTAACTTCGTCTAGCCGAAGTGCGATCTGCAGGAAATATATAAATGTGTTTCTTTATCCAAGTGATGGAGCATAACAATTGTTGGAAAACAATCTCTAAAGGTTTAGTTTCAAATAGAGTAATCAAATTTTCACTTGACACTGTTTAGTATATCAAACCATTTATCATGTGACCGAGAGCTTCTGGTGTGCCTTTAAGAAGATTAAGACTCCGGGATCTTATCAAAATCCGTGGCTTACATACTTTAGTCAGCTAAGTTATTTCATTGTACCAAGACCTAGAGTTATAATAAGGATAACAATATTTTTTTATAAAGATTTTTGTACTAACTACGATTGGAGCAAAATATCTTTAACAACGGCACATACAACCATATATGACTTACAACAAAATGATGTTCGAGGAAGGTGAGATCTCGCGATCCAAGTTTAGAAAGAAAGGTAGGATTGTTGTGTACATCTTTACTATAGACATGAGTCAATAGCTTCAATAAATTAGTTGATATTTTTAAAGGAACATTTTCATGACAACGAGGTTTGACAACTCAAACCTGGGCCAGTCTGAGGTCTCATAGTATAATTCTATCCTATTAGGGATTTGTTTTCTGATTTTTGTAATATAGCAATATATTTTTGTTGTCCTTAGCTCTGCAATACATGTTCTACAAGCTTTTGGAAGGTGAAGCTACACAGTATAAGATTTTATTTGCTGCTTTGACTGATAACAATATCAAGTCTAAAGATCAGTAAATTCTGAACTACAAATGTACATGTATAATCTAATTTAATATAATCTTAGTTTGTATAACTAAAAGTATGTAGTTGTATATATACGTTTCTGTAAAATTTCACGTTTACTAGTACAATGTCTAACATGTGCATAGATGTCCTTTAACTGAATATTTACCGAAGATACAATTGCGAGATGAAAGGAGTAGATTATTAGCTTTAACGCAAATACAGATATTGTAAACAGTGCATCCAATATTTTTGCAATAGATGTAAATTTCTTTAAATTGTAGAGGTGTTAAATCAGTTTGTTAATGATAAACGAGAAGAGAAGAATATTCTCCCCAAACGTAAATAGGACATATATGTTTCTTAACAAAACATTGTGTACAAACCATACACTAAATTTTTTTTTGGGGTTTGGGGAAAAAAAAAAAGGGGGGTTTTTTTTGGGGGGAAAAGGGGGGGGGGGGGGGGTTTTTTGGGGTTTTTTTTGGTTTTTTTTGGGGTTTTCGGTTTTCAATAAAGTGACATTTACCAGATTTAGACTTAAGCCAAGTACAAGGTTCAAACCACAATTTACTGCTTTGCTGGTGATGAAACACATTGTTTACTGTTTATAGTAGAACGTTATTCGAACCCGGGGCCATAGTCCTTAGGCAAGACACAATTAATTTCACATTGCCTCTCTCTTCGAGGTTGCCTCCATCTGGAATGAGTCTCGAGAGCGATTAATCTAAGTTGCAAGAACTTGTTTCGCAATCGAGAATATATATAACGTTATATTTCAAGATCAACATTTAGGAAGCGAGGTAAGCTGTTTATCTAGCCAAGTTTATCATATTGCTGTTCATTTCAAAACAGTTTATAAACACCAAGCAATAAAGTATTGTTAGCTTGTTTCGTATTAGAGGTATTTTCGCCAAGATTGGCAATAATCATAAAGTGTACATATCTTTTTACCGGTACAAAACCAATTTCCATTGTTCATGCGGATATAAAAATATCTTGCTAATAGAAGCAATCCCTTGCAGTGTGTCAGTAATTAGTTAGCATCGATCAACTGAGCCGTAAAGTAAGTCATAAGCACTTTCACTTTTATCAGACACGGTGTTTACTTGAATTTTCGCATAATTAAGAACGCGATGAACTTATGATTTATAGATTGCATCAATACACCTTCAGATACGAAAATATCCAAAGTGCATCGGGTGAATAACGAGTTACCTCCCCGGTATTGCGAGAAGCGGATGTACTGCTCAAATTGGTGATTTCTGAAATATCTGTCTGACATAGATTTAAGTTCGAATTTCTTAAAAGATGTACCACTAGAAAGCATTCGATTTGCATTTTCCAAATATATAGTAAACAAAATATCTAACGCACCACCTGTCCCTTTTCTTCTTTATTTAATTATCAACCCTTTCAATATTTGCCAGTTTAATTTTAGCTATCGGTGTACAAAATCTATCAGGTATTGTTTTAATGTAATCACTGGGTTGATACGTCCGTTACATAAATTTCAAAATGATTGAGTGGTACAAATTTCTTATTTCGTACATCGGTAGCTAGAAATAAGCTGACATATATTGTAAGGACCGATAATTAAATAAAGAAGGAAAAGGTAGTGGTGCGTTAGAAGTTTTATTTAGTATATATAATATGGTATATTTCATACCACTGAAAATATTGTTATAACTGTTTAACATGCCTTCATATATAGCTAATCAGTTAGTAATATTTAATGGCTAAAGGTCGATAAAACGGCGAGAGAATAGTTTAAAGTCTTAAACCGTAGTTTAAAGTCTGTTAAACCCATAGTTTAAGAGACAACCAATGAAATTAGCTGAAACCCCGGTTTAAAGTGTCACGTGTCCTTTTAAACCCCTAGTTTAAGAGACAGCCAACCAAATTAGCTGAAACAACAGTTTAAAGTATCACGTGACCTTTCACTGTGACGCGTGGAATTTGTGTGTAAACATTCACAACATGACATAGGCTGTCAAAAAACAACTCTTTCGTCATTATCTATATGTTATGTTCGTATATAATTTAGGGGATTTTTTTAACATAACAAGTAACTGTTCATAAAACATTTTAGCGCATGGCGTTAACATGTAATTTTATTCATTTATTTGTTTATTTAGTTATCACAATATCATATTTTTTATATTTGCGCTTTAAACCACTATATCAAAGAAACACTGATCCTCGTTAAAAATCGACCGTGACAAAGACTTGGAATTGCCTGTATAATTCATATAACTTTGACAGAATGAAAAATACACCTTTTACAGCATTAATGCGAGAACTGCTGGGGTCGGTAAAATATGACGGTCTAGATCCGACTTGTATTACATATAATGAAAAAATATCTGTGTATAGTTTTAGCTAAAACATTCATTTAGGTCATAAACATATATCCGTTTCATTGACATATTTTAGTTTTTTTTAAATAGAATGCACAAATCAAAACCTAGTATACAGCTTACAAATGTAAGTATTTTATTACAGGTCATTATAAATGTTACGTAATGTCCGGCCATAAAGCATCAATAAGCGAGCAGACGAACTGATCATTCGGAAGTGTTAGAGCAGCATTATGGGACATCCGTGCGACAATACCTTTTTAAACAAAACTTAAAAACAGTCCCTTTTCTTTTCTTTATATATATTTTATATCACCATAATCTAGAATGATTGTTTTATTCTAACCCGTTTGTGATTCTTAAATAATTTCATAGTTGTTATAGCTTATGCCAGGATTCATTATATTAACAAGTTAAAAGATTTACTGTTTTTTTTAGTAAACATGATTTTAATTTAACTGATCATACAAAGTATAGTAATATGACAATTACGAATTTAAACTTAAAACAGATCAAATTAGTCAAGTCTCTGAGAAATGAAAAAATATCATTAAAAATAGGAATTGTTACATTTATCATGCCGTTTATGATTATAAAATAACTTAAATTTTATCGGGAGTTGATTACGTCAGTGGCGTGTATTAGCCTTGACTTTGACATTTTTTTCTGACATAATCATAATTATTGCATAAACTATGAGATAAATTCTGAATAGCACCATTTCAGTTAGTGAGAACGGATCATAACGTAACTGTATAGTAAGATGTGAGTAGAAATGTTCAATTGTCCAGTATCTTTGTGTCAGTTTTTTACAACAAAACTTTTCAATAAAGTGCGTTACTCCTAGTACATGTAAATCTTTGTTGGGTAAGATAAGATGTTTATTGTCTCATTTATTCCTGTAATCATCAGCAATTATATAATATCTTCTATTTTGTTTTCTTATTTTGGTTTAGAGATTGAAAAGAAATTCATATGATTACATACTAACTATACATGATATGAAAGGTATAAACCTTTGAAGATTTTGGCGAATGATCGTTCAACTTACAATGTAACTTAGGGAACACTGCGAATAACTTTGTAATCTGAATATTCATACAACGAGAAAAAGATGTACACATGAATATTCAACAATTAATTTAGTTCATTGTAATATTCACGTGGACGTGGTTTTATTTCAAATTACCTTGTTGGAAACAAAAGGAATACATTATGAGCTATATCGTTTCTTCCTTTACATTGTACAATTTGTTTATGCTTAACCTGAAGAATATTTCTCACAAACGTGAATGGAGAATAACTGATTTTTAATGTTGTTTTTTTTTAAATCACTTACATAGCTTTGCTGATGACGAATCGCGCTGTTTACTGTTTATAGTAAAATGTTTTTCGCGGAAGGTGACATTCAGGAAGCGCAGTGAGCTGTTTATCAAGCCTAGTTTATCACATTGACTGACATTTCAAAACAGATATTGCAATTGCAAAAAGGATGCATAATTATCCACCAAGTTGAAAACTGCACAGTATTGTTAGAGTTGTGTCTTCCACAGTACTGTAATGGTATTACCCAGGTATCAGTCATTATAACGTGTCACAGACATGTGTGTCTGTTTACCAGTACACTTTCCATTGCTCATGTGTACATGAAAGGTACTTGTCAATCTAATCACGCTTTAAAGAAGGACTTCATAATAGTATCAATTCCTGTAGAGTGTCATTAATTAGTTGACATCAATCACTTGAGCCTTAAAGTAAGTCAGAAGCACTTACAGTTAGAATGAGAATGAATAAAACTATCAGATATAGTGTTTAATTAAAACAAGTCTCTTTTACTTATAACATGGAACTCATTTTTGCCCATATTTTGACAAAATGATATAAAACCTTTTCGTTTGTTGTTTTGCTAGCAAATTGCATTGGTTCTAATGTACAAGAGATCCATGGTGGCCCAACATGGTCCATCTGAAATCATTTTACTCCAAGTGAAAAGAAAGTCGGACAAAACGTCATGATTAAGATTTTTTGAAACCTGCTTGCTAAACTGTACATAATCAAATTTGGGCGACATTTATGGCGGCTAGAATTCTAATTATAACATTTTGTAACTAATTAAATATAAAATGTCTCGTAAAACAGTCTTGTACAGCTGTTGGGGGCCTTGTGCCAAGTGCTATTTTATGTTAACAATGTTACTGTTGCGTCTTCTATCTCTTACCTTAAACTTTTCTCTAAAGTGAAAGTGCTCAGTGCTTAGAGTTATACGTCTTTCGGAAATACTTCACGTTGTATTACAGTGCCCAAGAAACATTAGAGAAATTGACTGTCCTATTATATCCATTCAGCAAAATTATATGGAATTTGAGAAGACATGTTCATCATCCATTTTCTTTTAGTTACGTTTTTTAACTCTCAAGACTTTGTGCAAAGCACATGCCTATGTGAAGGTTGTTTTAATGGTTTAAGATAGGATATAAAGTGCTCGTCATTCATCTTACATTAAATGTTGTCATGTTTTGACCTATGTGAAATATATAACATCTAAATGTCTAGGAATTTGATAACAACGTGTAATGCCACTCTCAAGATCAACAGAAAGTTGATGGTTATTGGTTGCCAAAGTATCAGGCAACATGAACATTAATCTTCTCAAATTGAGAGGTGGCTGCGACTAAACAGATGCTAAATGAAACTAATAAACTGTAAGGTTGTAATGCCGGTGCTCATAAGCTTCGGAAATATTGAATATAAGTTGATGGAAGGCCGTTAAAGAACTGAAGATATTCTAGTAATTCATCACCACAGGAAAATTCTCAACAATATTGTTCCTAGTTATAGCTATGAAAACAGTGTGGAGGTGCTGCAACACTAAATAACAATTCATAATTTATTAACAGTTAAACTGCATTTACACGTGTGCTTCCCTTCAATTTCCCGTAAGCATACTCAGGCCTTTTCATTCACAAGCAGGTACGTATAAGTGGACGTTGAAAACAAACCTTTTATGAGTCAGTAGCATTAAGTATTGCCTATTTCCTCATTTAAATTTATACCTGAGCTGACTCAAACAATCAATGACTCCAAGTGGAATCCTATATCAGATTCAGTTTATGGTTGATCGTATATGTCCAAGATAACAAAAATACAGGTATGTCTTATCAGTTGGAATCATTTGACTTATCGTTGTTCCTTATAAATGTATCCCAGTTACTATTTAGTGTAAATGTACTCCTATAGCAGCTGACTGTTAATTAGCTCTGAGGGTAGAAATTCAATGTCGATTCAGGAAATACCAGGACTGTGTGAGCAGAACAAATTCCTGGTAAACTTACAAGTTCAAACATTTTTAACATTTTACAGCAACTATGTTCGTCGTGTAATAACCGTCATACAAACAATATTATAAATGTGCAAAATAATAACATCCGTAAGGATAAGATATCAGTTGCGAGACATGAAGTACTGTTTAGCTATCTATAAAGTTAATGAAAAAATATTCGTTAATCAAAGCAATGTACACAGATGTAAATCTACTCAAAGTGAAGTTTGTGTTAAATGAGTGCGAGCGGAATTCAAGGAACATTCTAGAAAAAAAATGTTTTGCTCAGAATCCAGTCAAAATACCGATACATCAAGTGAGACATGTAAACGTGCACTGTCAGCGATGTGAACTCTGACAGTAATATTGCATCTCTGTCTTACATAGATCTCAGAAATGAGTGAACAGATTACTATTACATGTATTATTGGGTGTGATATTTCTCACTACTGTGCCAACTGCCAATAACTGGAACCTATGGTGTTAAAATATCGTGCTGCCAAATTCATTATGTAATCTTATAATCATGGTGCAAATATTTCAGCTTACACTTTTCATATAAAACAAACGAAATAGCGAGTAAGCCAAATGAATGGACATGTTTACTTTCAGAAAGTTAAGGAAGACAAATGACTAAAGTCTCTAATAATTCAGTCATATTCCCCGTATTGCTATTTTCATAGCGTTAAGTCTCCATTTTGTACAGCTACAACATGCCTGGCACTGAATTATTTCAAATTCTAACATGACACAAGAGTATGGAGTAGAACAATTATGTTTTATTATGTCATAAACAACACGGGAAAGGATAAGCCGTGAATCTGACGCCATCTTGTGCCGCAAACTGAATTCAGCTACCCTGGGAGTAGAGAACTGCTACGTACAACACTCCATGAATTGGGCGTCGGTTGGAAGAAAACAGCAGACATCAGGAAGGTTCTGATAGAAAAACCTCAAATTGTAGCACAATTCATGGACTTTTATGCCAGGAAGAAGGACTTAGGGGACAAAGGACAGTAGCTTGTGCTTGTGGATTTAAACATGGATTGACACAGCATATTCCGTCAAGAAATGTTGGCAGTCGTTAGGAAATCAGAAGTTACCCACCTCACCGTGCAATGGCGGACAACGGTTTATTGTTGTTCACGCCGGATTCCGTAGTGGCTTTGTTAAGAGTGCCCTGCTAGTGTACAAAGACTCTTTATTTACCGGCGACTTCCATCAGGAGATGAATGGCCAACATTAAACAAAATGGATACATGAAAAGATTCTCCCGAATCTACATGTCATTGATCGATTAGCCATCGTGATAGATCGCACGAGCTTTCACTGAATGAAAAATGACAAGTGTCCACCTTCCGGTATCAGAAAGGATGGCATAAAGGTGAATATTAACAGAAACGCATTGTAATGTATAAAAGAAATCAACCAAACTTAACCAATGATACTTGTATCTATAATTTGGTCTTATATTTTATCTATTTTTCAGTAGATGCTAGTCTACTTGATACCAACATTTCTTTTTCGACGATGGCATGTTGAAGCAGCAACTTTTGAAGCGTGTAAGGACTCATAAGCCAGCATCACCGCACGCCATCGGCAACGTCATAAGAAGTCATGGGCACGCAGTTCTCCGTTTGGCTCCCTATCATCCCAAGTTCAACGCCATCGAGCTGATTTGGAGCCAGATTACGTCAATTGTTTGACACAGAATTGTAATATTAAGGTTCGTAATGTAGCATGTACATTTTGTATATTGAAACGAAATAGCATCACTTTTTACTTGGTAAAAATGTACATAGCTTCTGTATTGAATAATTCATGACATTTATGGAGTGTGGCTAGTTACAGTGATTTTGATATATATTTTTATTACAGACTTGATGACACTCTTAAGCTCACAAACGCTGCTCTTGATGAGATCAGAGATGACCGATGGTGAGGGGCATATGAGCATGTAAACAAGGCGATAGATACAAAGAAGACAGCTGACTATTACATAGGAGACAGTTTGACAAGAATTATCATTAACCTGGATGATGATACCACAGACTCAGATGACGGTAGTAGCGAGGCCGACACAGCTAGCAAGATTGAATTTTTACTTTTGTTTTTATTTCTGAATGCCATGAATATCAATACAAAGTATCAACACATAAAAAATAAAAACACAGAAAACAAAGCAAAATTAACCCACAATAAAAAAGGGACATCATAGAATATAAAAAAGCGTAAACAGTGAATAAGACAGTCACAAATTAAACAAAAATAGCAATCCTCTTGTTAATAACTTTAAAAATTAAAATTATCTTGGCAGGATTCGAACGCATGGAATCTTGTATGGAAGTAAGACGTCTTACCACTACGCTGCTGTCTATGCGGTGTGAACCTCGTTGATGAAATTCACTTGTTTAATATGTTAATCAATTGAAATAAAAATCATACCTGAACGTAACTGCCAGGTAAATATTGTCGCACAATACTTAGGAATTATTTGAAAATACACAGAATAAATGTTCAATACCAGAACAATTATGTAGAATACAAAGGGATAATAGTCAACAGCTGATTATAGCTCGGGTCATCGGGCGTTACATTCTAGTAATGTATCATCTCGTATATCAAGTTTAAATTATTTTTAGCCAATAGTGTTTGAATGCACACTATATTGTGGACATTTGTTTTTAATTTTTTAGGCGATTCTGTACTTCGTGTAAGAGCAACCTCTTTTTGTCCCTTTTATATTTGGCTGACGAATCCACAGTAGAATACGAATCTTACTGTGTGTATTTTAAGCCTTTTTATACTGGGGTTGGGGTATTTATTTCAGGCGGAAGTTCACCATATACAATTTCTTTCTTAGGTTCAACGTCTATTGCAACATAATTACAGTTATTCGCAGCAGGCAAACAGTTTATAGTTTACCTAATTTTCGTTTCTAGAGAATAATTATTAGTATTCCATGCTTCGTAAGAAGCTGGTAGCTTTCTGACATAGGTCGATTTTGTAGCAGTGTTCGAACCCACGACTACAGCAAGAAAGACGTTTGATGATTACTAACTAGTAAGCGCCCTTAACCACCACCAATGGAAATAGGCCAGTTCGCCTATCTATTTATTATACGTTTTTACTAATCGTCAAATGCAGAGACGCCTTTATCGAGATCGATTTTCTTTTGACAGTTTGTTAACTCCTCGAGACTTGTATTTGTGCGTCGCGGACTGAATTTAACACGCAATGAGATTTATATGATAGAATGTTCTATTCTCCTGTCAAATGCATTTAGTACAATTCTGTTGCATTTATGAGATTCGACAAAACCTATTCTGTACTATCTCCTTAAGACATCAATTTCTGTAAAAATATTAAAATATATAATAATTATATTCTAATTCTAAACGGACGAATTGATATTATGCAAGATTTGATGAGTCAAAATATCATTATATATATTTGATACACAGTGAATCTTTCTTTCAAGTTTACTGTTACTACACTTTAGCAGTTGCATGTTGTATTCCTATTTTCTAGTAAAGGCATTACTGGTTTAAAAGTCCGTATATCTGGATATTGTAGTCTTGACCAAAAGTTCATCAAGACGGACATTCTTACCAATTTTTAAGATGATTGAGTGGCTATTATGGTATCTAGACTGTGTTTTCTCAGGAGTTGATCTGAATTAATAGTTTTAACCAAACGAAACTTAGTGTTCATCAAAACAAACATACTGAGTAACTTTCAAGTAACGTTTATAGGTTCAAAATATGGATTCCAGAATGTTGACAAAGTTTTCTAACATATGACTGGGTGGCCCCGTTTCTGCCTTTGGAAAACAAACATTTGGAAGGTTCGATTGGGTCGTTTTAGTTCTCTGAATTAATACCTTCAATTTCGGCAGATGGGTCTGATTTGGTAGTTCTGAATTGAGTATTGATTCCTAGAAGCACTTCTAAAGCGTCCGATTAAGCCATTTTACATCTCGGAATGAATTCATTTAAATCCGGATTTCAAGCAGAATTGATGTAGTCACGTGATCACAAGCGTGATCCCCGTATGTGGAAACGAAATTGCGTACATATTTCTATATTATTCATTGATACATTTTTATCACTTAGTCTAGAGCTTTAATCTTAACACAGATTTGGCCTTTTTGATTATCTCCATAGCGAAGAGATTAGCTTATTGCGTAAACGGAAATTTCAATTCATAATCAATTCTGTCATGTGATAAAAGCAGCACTTTTCTTGTGCAGCAGCTGCTATCTGTCAAAATGAGCTTTTGTGGTTCATGTAATGGGAAAAGGGACACCATAGTTATATATCAAAGCGCTGTGAGCGCTGAAGGCCTGGGGGCTATAGGTTAACTCCCCGAAAAACAACTTTTGACCGACATGTTTTGCGCTGAACCTTACCTAAAGCGCGGGTCGAAATGTGCAGAGGACGAAATTCAATATATGACACAGAATGAATGATTCACAAATAGATGGGTGGCAGTGAAGTTTGTTTTATTATAAAACGTACGTTATTTAAAATGAAAAATAATCACATAGATCGAAAATTATTGTGTACCAAGGACAATACCTTGAAACAGAAATAAACAAAGCAATACCAGCAATGAAATATAAATACAGTACTGTACAATGTGTATAACAGAGAAAACCAAAAATGATTTTTGGTTATCTTGTAGTTGTAATCGGTGAGACCGTTCACTGGGCCTTGACATGCAGCGTCCTCGATCAATGGTGGGTGATTTTGATCACGTGAGTTCCTTCTCGGGAATGTACGTAAATTATATCTTTTGTTTTAGAGAAATTTATTTTTAGGTAAACATATATGTAATCGTTCGTAAATAACAAAGTTGTCAATGAAATAACATCGGAAATTTGAAAATCAAACTACAAACTCTTATATCAAGCTCCGTACGTTTCCGTAAATATCCGTACTTTTCCGTGATATGCATATGATTATCTTCCGTAATCAGTTAATAGCGCATTAATTTCTAAAGCAAAAAATGTGTAATGCAGCCCGTAAGCCATAAACCTTCCTGCAATCGTTCGAAGTTGTATGTACTGTTTTTATTTGTAATATGTTCTTATCATATGTGATATTCAAACAGAAGATAGATCTGGTCTGTCTTGCACTACTTTCGCATAGCGCATGTTTACAGTTGTTATTCGCACATAGCACAGTTAAATTTCTTGCAGTGTTTGAGATGTGGTATGATAACCTAGGCTTAGGGGACTTTCAGTCCCCAGGCCAACAAGCACGAAAATAAACGGTAATAAATACCCTGTTCTACTTTCATATTTTTAATTAAGGCCGGTTTCTCAACTTTAGCCAGTTAAAAGTTTTGACACCGGTGTTAGGTAACCAACCAAATAACCATGCAATTCTTACGCTTTTACTTGTAAAAACATTGGATTGCATTGCTTCGGGTTTACGTAACACGCCAGTAACAAGAACCGGAAACTTATACTTCGTGATTTTCTTGCCAACATGTTGATATGCGGTTCGTTTCAGTACAAAAGCGGCAAGTGAAGCACCTAACTTTACAGGGATGGAAAAGGAATTTCTTTTGGAATTAACTGAAATGTATACACATGTGATTGTTGGCAAACCGTTGCAGTTGAGTTTGATAGCAGGTACTACGCTTTAATGTTCACTATCATAATAACTATTGAATTAAGATAGAAATTAAATTAATTTCTCATAGAAAAATTATTCAATTTTTAGTAAAAGATGTTGATATAATTAATAGACTACTTACGTATTTGAGCTATAAGTGAACAAATTTTTAAATGTGCAGATGTTACTGTCTTCTCTTCCAGGCACAATTGAAAGAACGTCGCAACAGTTAACCCAGCTGTGGAAAAATGAAAAGCTGAAGGCGAAGGGGTATGTTGCTGACATGCGACGATGGCTAAAAACGACTGGCGGTGATCCAGAAAGACATCCTGTCGCAGGTGTGCTATATAATCCCAGGTCAGATCCACTAACTCTCTAACCCATATGACGCCGAAGCTGATTTTCATGATGAAACAGAGGTATTAAAAATGTTGCTGATAGCAAATGCAGTGAATTTATATCACTCGCAAAATGATGCTTTAGCTGAAAAAAAAACACAACAACTGAAATGTATTGGTTAGTCTGCCTAACAAAAACAAACATTCATAAATATAACAACCATATTGTGGCCTCAACTCAAAGGTGATATTTTTCTTCCAATAACAGTCACTCCACTTTCAGACAACACCTCGGATAAATAGCTGGCCCGGAAAGATCAGGTTTTAAAGCTGCTCAATGTGAGTTACCGTTAAACAAGAGGGCCATGATGGCTCTATATATATGAAATAAGTGATTAGTTGTCGTATATAAGGTTGTTTTTGCAAAGACCATACTTTCGTAGACACACCATTGGAAATATATTTTATCATTGCGTACATAGAATTTAAATGATAAGGTAGCGCACTTTTTTCAGTGGGTGGGGTGCATGTTTTATTATTTTTCATTTTTTCTTTATACATCAGTCTTTTTTATCCTAGTTGGGATGCCATGATGATGTAGTATACTTACACTATTAGTTTATACAAGTTAGTGGAATATAATGAAGAGCGGATACATTTTGACATATTATCTTGCTGGTTGACGAACAAAGACTGTGCAACAGAAGGAACAGAAACATAGTTATACCTGTAAACAAATGAGGGGAGCCTTGCAGTAGATTTCAGAAGTTTTTATTTTTTAAATGGCTTAAACAGATATTTTTACAACAAGATTGTGTTGATTATGGTGTAAACTATGTTTTAGTTCGTTTATTTCCACTGATTCTGTCACTCAATCTATGTTCGTCAACGAGCAAGAAAATGTTTAAAAATGTATCCGATCTTCATAATTATTGACTAATTTGTAGTTTTCATTACCAGAATTATTAGTGACAGTTTACTACAATATTATGGCATCCGAACCAAATGAAACCAAATTTGAAATACAAATGAAAGGAATTAAATTAAAAAACATGCACCCCACCCACTCAACACTAAAACAAATAGTGCGCTTCCTTAAGACCGATTTCTTTTCGCCCGCAAACAAGAGCTGCGCATTGTCCACCTGGGGAATTATTGTCGTGGGTGCCTAATTAAATTAGAATAAAGATAACAAAATATGAACCCCACCGATCAAAAGAAACGGTGTGCTACGTTAATTAAAAAAAGCCCAGCAGCTTGAAAACTGCTAAGTTTATAAGCGAAATGAAAAATAACAATATGTACATTGTATGAAAACTAAAACTTCCTGCAAAAAGCTTTTAAATAAAAACAATCAACTTTAGAACTACAAAAACTCGCAAATAAATTTATCCTACCTTGACCATGATACAACTGCATACGTGACAGCGTACATGTCAAAATGTGTATGTGCATCGGACACTAGCGGGGTAGTCACAAATAGAAATCTCTCCCGCCTATAATTCTCGTTTTTGGTACGTGGCATTCCCTGTTTGATATTATTTTTGTTTTTTTGTTTTCACGGGAGTCAGGGGGATTATGATAAAGTCTTGGAAGCGACTCTTAACCTGCGAAACTAAGTGACAAATAGAGGCCTGCTATAGTTCAGGTCGCCAAGTAACATAAAGTGATCAAAATTAGAGATAGTTTTGTCAACAGTAGGTGTTAAGTTATAAAACAATTCTTTAACAGATTGTTTTGGGGGCCTATATACACATGCTATTATCTATTTGAATTTGATCAAACTTACATAAAAAGTGTTTTGCATCAAAGTCTTTCTTTCGTCCAGTCGGGATTTCTGTCTTCAGTAAAACAGTACTTTCATCTCCTGAAGCATTTCGATCGTGTCTGTTGAATGTCAAATAAACTGTTGCGATATGTAGCGTTACGTTTAGTTTCTGAATTGAACAAGAGATCTACTTTTATCTTACAGTATTTTATGTATTTCACTGAATTTTCTACCTGTGGTTGTTGATTATTTACATGTGCTGTTATAAATTTATTTGGATGTTTGTTTCTAATGAAAGTAGCTCTTCAAAAGATGAAGATGTAGTATCTTCCACAGATATTGGAGTCTGAGCAAAGTGTTGAGCAAGAGGCAAATATACATGGTTTACTTGTTTCGCCTTTTAAGTTTATGTATTGACTTCTAGTTAGATTGACACATACCATGTGTCACAAATAGTAACAGGCTTGACAATTTCCACATGGAATCTTCGTAGGCCAAGGATTGAATGTAACATCTCCTGATAGAACGAGTAGAAGCAGTTTATACTGAAACTTCATTGGGATTGATAACACACGTCGACTATGTATCATAATAATGATAATAGATTATAAAATGAGAATCTACTGATAGATCGCTGGACAGAAGTATACTTGTTTTCGGACATTGAGTCGATATATCATTTAAACTGTTCATTTAAACTGTTCCTGTAACTGAATGCATCATTGTTCATATTAGAAGCACAATCACCAGTGTCATTGACAGAGAACTCCTCTTCTCGATATGTTAACAAAACCAATATTACAATTCTTGCAATCTGCATAATTTCCATCGTAACAGTCCGTGTCATTTATATGACATACAGAATAACAGCTTAGCATCTGCTGAGCTTTTAAGACGAACTCTCTTAAAAGCACTTGTTAATTGTATGTTGGTTCTGTTACTTAAAGGGACATCCTGTAACTGACGTCGAAATAAATACCCTTCAAAACATAAATAATAGAAGGAGGCGATTTATAACAGACGGTGTCTGTATTGATTTTAGTCAAATGAGGCATTTTTCGCCATAGGTTCTTCTTTGAAATTGTATTTATTTATCAATTTACGTTCATTGAACACATTATCTATATTTCGAGACTAAACTAAATTATAAAACTTAGAAATAATGAATGGCATTTATATTTCTTTTTACCTGCGATGTTCTAAAGTAAAATGGTTCTATTACTTTGCACAAAAAGTAACTTCAAAACGATTTGTGTATTTCATCTACTGAAGAACGCCGAAATATTTAGTAAATAGCGAACCTTTGAATTTGTTCTATTACCGTCATATGGTTTTCCCCATTCTTTAGCACCAAATATTCTTCAATACATCGGTTTCTTGTTAAAAGATACTTCTTTTTTAACAACATTTTCTGTTGTTATTATATAATTGACTATTTATGTAAGAGTGTTTTGTTATACAGGATATATAAAAGTTCCTATTGTATCTTCACGACAATTTGAAGAGTCTAACACAGACTCTAGTCTTTGCTATCATATTGCCAGACAAAGGTCAAATAACTCATCTTAAAGCCAGAAATACTCTACATTAAAATGATATATAATATCTTTGTGTTACTGGTGCCTATTGGAGATATTCCTGGTTCTTTGATATATCGGAATATAAAAGACAGCTTTACAAATCGCTCAAGATCAACGGCGAAAGTAGAAAATAATTTACCATCACCAATTCTTGTTATATACATTTAAACGCCTGTTGCTGGGGTATTAAGATAAGTCAAAAGTCTCGCATGTCAAGATTCAAAGTACGTTTTTACTGACTGCATGGCAATGTATGTCAAAATTATCTGTAACAATGCTTTTTTTTTTTTTTTTTTTTTAAATTTTTTTTTTTTTTTTTTTTTTTTTTTTTTTTTTTTTTTTTTTTTTTTTTTTTTTTTTTTTTTTTTTTTTTTTTTTTTTTTTTTTTTTTTTTTTTTTTTTTTTTTTTTTTTTTTTTTTTTTTTTTTTTTTTTTTTTTTTTTTTTTTTTTTTTTTTTTTTTTTTTTTTTTTTTTTTTTTTTTTTTTTTTTTTTTTTTTTTTGGTTTTTTTTTTTTTGGGGGGGGGGTGTTTTTTTTGGGGGGGTTTTTTTTTTTTTTTTTGTTTTTTTTTTTTTTTTTTTTTTTTTTTTTTTCACTTAAAAAAGAAATTAAACTTTGTAACAGTGCTAAAATCATGATATCTATGATTATATACATATCAGAATATTGGCATAGGCAAACAACTTTTATTTACTACGCTCTCTGTGTATAAATTTGTTAGTAAATTCTTTTTTCGGTAATTATATTTTCGATAATCATATAAACATGTATGTGCATTTCTATATCACATTGTATATTAAGCATAAATGACTCAGCAGCTCGTGAGAGAGAAAGAGAAATAAAATCCATTCATCCACAAAGAGTAGGGAGGAATACGTATACATGCAATTTTTTTGTTCGTATTGTCCCACGCGGTGGTCAGTGCTATAGTATAAGTCTTGCTCTGAAAAACTGTGTTAAAAGAGTGATATGCTCAGTCAAAAAGGAAAGTGTACGTAAGGTTAAGACCACAGATGCATGGTGTATGGACTCGCCACCCAGTGTAATACGGATCGCATGTTTGTCGGATATATACAAAATATAGTTATACTATCACCCTAACCATTTGATCAGTAGGTCAGTAGAATAAGGAATTGATCTAATTGGTTAGCCTACATGCATTTGTAGGATGTATTTAAAGCTACTGCAATGAGTGGGAGTGGCAGGGAAAGGGAGGACCAAAGAGGGTGAGGAACAGACCCAAAGCATCTTTGGTTTGACAGCCATGTACGAACATCAATAGTTTACACATACGCATATCTGGTATCAAATCAAAGGTTAATTCATGGTCCATATGATGGCATCAATGTGTTCATGTGTTATGCAGAAAAACGTGGATTTTATCAATGATTTATGAAGTAGGGGTTAATTTTAAAGCCTCTAGACCACACTAACAAGTAGCTCTTCTTTTTTTTACAAAGAAAGATATCTTACCAGCGGAAATGGCTCTTAGATCTATATGTACCAAAAACATTCACTTTACTTTTTAAATCGATGTACATGTTTAAAATATAGAGCAGTATTTTTTCAATGGTATTGCAAAAAAGATATAAGAAAAGCTTCCTGACAACTCCTTTTCGTGAAAATGCGACTTGGATACACTAAAAATGATTCTGTCAACATTGTGTTTGGGTGAATAGAACATGATTCTATCATTATCCTATCTGTATACATGTATTTAATTTACAATAGCAGAAAATTCAAAAAGATCCAGAGACGTTAAAACAAGCAGCATTGAAAGAAAATAACGAGAGAACTGTAGGATATGTTTAACACAATGAATTCTCATTAAACTATCAAATATCTAGTGTGACCTACTCTTCGACGTATAATTGCCAATAAACGAGATCGCACTGATCTTACGTGACGTCTGATAATATCACCATTCGAAAACTTATAACTTTCCTACCCAAAAAAGCCTAGATATGCTCTATGGGATTACACTCTGGGCAGTACATGTACGCGGGCTATGGCAAAATATTAACTATTTGTCGTGCAAGAAACCCCTTGTATGGGCAGCTACTTGGGGCGGCAAATTTACAAAAAATAATATCGACCTCCTTGGACTTTATTTTGAAAAGCGTCATCTCTCTTTCAGCAGTTTTTTTTATTTCGCTTCAGTCAAATGAAAACTGATCTCTGGTTTGTTTCAAAGAAGAATGTTATGTGAGATTCTAAGGGTGATACATGTTTATAGGGAAACCCAAATCAAACCTTACTACACATCATGTCCTGTATATGACTTATTTAAATAAAATACTTTGTACAGATGTATAGGGAAAACCGTGTTTTTCCAACAGGTCCCCTGACATAAAGCTTCAGTTTAATTGTTATTGTATGCTAATTTGAACTGTATTTTAGTTATTGTCTCCGAGGAACTGGCGTAAGTGCCGGTCGGAAGCTTATATAACTAGTTTTCCTCACTATGAGCATTATCACTCAACATTTGCCTTTGGGAATATTTTTCAGACAAAGCTTAGCTCTGTAACAAAAATACGTCTTAAAAGGGTGATTCCGTTTTATAAGATACTTTGTATATCACTTCAACTCTCCTTAATGCAGACGTACAATTGTCGTGGGACGATTAATGTAGTTAAAAAATTATAAACCCAATCTTCTTTTTATAGATATGACCGGCGTTGCGAGAAAATGGGCCTTCGGACATTTGTTACATTATTCGGCAACAATTGTTTGCGAATAGCATAAAATTTACAATGTTTTTGTCACCCTCTTTAAATGCAAAACCAATGTTAAAAACTAATAGCCAATATATTTTCCTGTACATACTATTTTCATTAGAATGGCAACACCGATTCGAAATAATTCTTTTTTCTTATCTTGGTGATGCCCTATGAAATCAAAGCACTGAAAGTGCTGACAACAATGTGTCCTCTGCAAAATGAGTGATACCTCGCTAACAGTATCTATGTTCTTGACCATGCGGTTTTAGAGAATATTTTTTAATTGTTTCGTATTTTATGCCATAGCAACCAAAGTTTTGCATGGAATGGAAATCATTGAACATTTTGATAGAGTTTCATGCAAGAAACATCCCTGCAAAGTTTTACAACATTGGACCAGTGGTTTCAGAGATGTCATCTGAAGGAAATGGTGGACTGACGGACAGACGGACGGAATGCAATCCCAATCAATCCATGTAGGAGAGTTACAGCCTTTATATGACAGTTGGGACAGACTGAGGCATTGGATTTTGAAAAACTTGTGGCATTGGAATATCAATAGGTGCAAGATATTAAGATGATATTTTAAATATATAAAATATAGTTAAATGAAATAAACTATTGTAACAAAACATACGTACAAAAAAGCGAACACATAACAAATGAACGAGATCAAAAATTGGAGATCATATTACATACTATCTATGAAATTGTGTTGCTGATTTTTTAACCATATTCATGATTATACTAGCTTGCATTGCATTTACATATGACATTACACAAACTTTGACTGTATTTAACGCATTTCTGTTGCATTCCAAATATGTTAAAAATTTCTGATTACCTTTTACATTGAGTCACACAAAAATCATTATCAGCACCCTCAACACATGACCTGGGGGTCATAATTTAAACAATCTGCGTTTTTGGTACGTGGCATTCCCTGTTTGATATTATTTTTGTTTTTTTGGTAAAGGTGAACTAGGCATTCCTATATGCAAAATATCTATTATTTAGGTCTTGTGAATTTAGAGTGAAAGATTTTAGAAGTTTTTCCCATATAAGCCTATGTAAAACCAAGTGACACCTCGGTTGGGTTCAGTTTTGACATGGGGGTCATAATTTGAGTAATCTTGGTAGAGATCCAGTAGACAATGCCACATGCTAACTATCTAACCCCTAGGCCTTGTGGTTTTAGAGAAGAAGAGTCTTTAAGTGTTTTCTATTTGTTGCCATAGCAATTAGAGTTCTGCATGGAATGAAATATTTTGAACAACATTGATAGAGCTTCATGCAAGAAACATCCCTGGAAAGTTTTAACAATGAGATAATGGTTTCAGACAACATGGTGGAAATTGTGGATGGATGGATGATAGACATAATGCGATCTTAATAGCACTATTGGTCCATTTGAGCTAAAATCATAAAATGCAGTTTTATGTATCAGATTGAAAATGCATCACAAGTGTATATGCGGAAGATGGTCTTTCACAAAGCTATGATTTAATAGTAGAATACTGTAAGTGTATTAAAGTGACATTATGCGCATTTTTTTCAAGTAAAAATCCAGCTGAATATGGTGTGTGTACAAAAGCGTAGAGGAAATAATAGCTTTTAACCCAATATACCAAACTCTTCACGCTACCAGTATGAAATAATAAGTTTCCATATATTGATTTTTCTTATTTGACTGGGAGAGTCAATTTAAGAAAAGAACAACTGCATGCAGGAGTTGATTCCCTTCCACTGTCGAAATCTCTACCAACATAAATAACGACACAATCAACTATCATTTTATCAGTCCGATTTTTTTTATATCTAAAGCACCAACTTCAAATACTAATGCGGCATAATCATTAATTTAACACATTTAAACGAACAGCAACCAAAAATTGCTTTTATAAAACAAAACTACACTATGTGCAGTAAGATGCGCATAATGTCACTTTAACCATCAATAGTGATTTATACATTGGGTGTGACAAGTTTCACTTACAATTTCAAAGTACCATGAATGTATGATAGATGCAATCATGTTATCATTGGGATGTAGAGCTATGTGCTAAATACAAAAGGACAATGAGCATTTATATGAAACATTTGTCATTGTAGATTTTGAAGGTGGATTTAGAACAGTGGGATCATTGATACTGAAGATATTACAATTTATAATTGAAAACTCGCCAAGTTGAAAATGGCAACAATTTTGTTAAAACAAGAGGGTTTAAATGGCCACCTGTTACTCTGGTTTCAGACAATAAAATGTTTATATTTTAGGCATTATACCCAAGCGAGTCCTTGATATGGATAATATTGATCAAGGGGTTTTAACTATATTGGTAGAGGTTTAGTTAACAATGCTGCATGCCAATTATTTAAGCCCTTGGCCTTCTGGTTCATAAAAAGATTGTTAAAGTTTAATGCTGTGAGTTCAGAAATGTTGTTAAAGAAAGAAGTTAATGGACATCAGATAGACGGCAAGGGGTCCTTTTTTAAAGCCACAATTTGCCTTGCTATGATGGGACACAGACAAATTGCAAGTATTTGAGCATTAACATAGTAACAGTTTAAATGAAATGTATACATGGTGAGCACTTAAATAGTAACACTATTAATGAAGTATGTACATGGTGAGCACTAACATAGCAATACTATAAATGAAATATATTATGCTTCAGTAATAACAAGAACATTTATATCTTTGAATAAATCCGATATTGTTTATGTTGACATTGGATGTGTGTTGTACAAATGTGTGAACAATTGAATTTAAAGACACACTCCCATTAACTGCAAAGTTATGCAATAGTAGAAAAATGAACTATTAGTAAATTTAGCATAAATAAAGACACTGCTTTCCTCTCACTCAGGTCAAGCAAATATTTCAAATTTAAAGTAATAAAGTTTTTTAATATGTTATAAATAATTTTACAGTTATAGGTTGTCGGTTAACAGAAATAGAGCTGGACTTTGTCTCTGTCCAGTTGAACCAGACAAGCACAGTCTCCAAGTCTGGTTCACTCAATAAAATTCCAGGGACCAGACAAGGAGACACTTCCTACCTATATTCAATTAAATCCGAGCATTCAAAATATTTACAGGTTGCACTATGTTACAAGATGATCTAGACAAACTAACCGGTAAAGTTGGAAAAAGTCTGGGGAAATTGCCTAGTAAATGCAAAGCAATCCATTTCTTCAAATATTAAAAAAACAAGCTTTTAATTACGTGAGACTGCAAATATGATAAGTTAATATTTAAGTGATTTCAATTATGTAATTCAACACTTTACCAAACATGCCTTGGCCAAAGAAGGCCATTCTTTCTCGTCTAGGATCATTTTCTATTGTTTATAAAACGAACAGTAAACACGTTGTAACTCTCTGGAGGTAACAGAAATTATTTAACGTCTTCACCGGTTACACCGTTAACTCAAGCGGAGTAACTCAGCATATCTCAATAACGTCTGTCGGTCGCTAAGTTAAGGGTCGCCACTATCGGTCGCTGTTTTGTGGTCATTCAATGCAGCTTTTCGAGTCCGAATGGATTTAAAATCATTTGATGAAATCCGACAATTAAACCGAATACATTGTATCATTCATTTACTTCATCGTTTATGTTTATAATACCTCCCCCTTTAACAAAAACCCACTTTTATTATCCATTTCCGTTTTAAGCACGCATGTAATTTTACTAATGGAAATAAGGATGTTCACATTGTATGAAATGTCGGATCCAAATACTCCTCTCGATTACGTTTAATTTCCATAATACATGTATACATGCGGGATGCCAAAACAAGAACTTGATCCTGAATCTGCCTGATGGTGTAGTAATTCAAATACTCTGAATTTTGCCTACATTAGTGTTACAATGATTTAAAGCATTAACACGTGTATTACGCAACGGAAACGGGTTTTAGTTTATTTTCAAGTCGAGATCACAAACACGATCCACACGCATTTCAGCTAAAGTCGATCTACTTTGCAGGCGAAAGGAGAAACCTATGGCTGTTCAAACTGTCAGGGGCTATACGTTTGACGCATCAGGCGTACGCCGTTCTATTCGTTTCAAAAAGCTAGAATGAAATCGGCGCCTTTTAAGCAATGAGGTTTGGATATACCGGCGTACCCCGGCTTACTCCGGCCAGCGTCAAACGTATAAGCCCCTCCGCTGAGTCGTTTTCAAAATTGCCACGTGACACATTGTTAAAAAGCATATCATGGAAAGAGGATATGAAATATTTCACCAGATATGATATATATCGAAAGAGTGTTCAATTTTGCAAGACAAAAATAAAACATGCTGTTAGAAAATAATTACCCCAATAATTCAATGCCCATGTAAATTGAAATGAATTGTGACGTCAGTTTTAGAGTGAATAATCACGCCTTAGGTTTTCTTTTTTCATAATTTTGTAATTTTGTATTTACTAGACATTGGTAGCTGAAATATTTCCATATTGATATTGAATATTGCATGTTCAAAATGTGCAAGAAAGCATCTTCCAAGTATTTTGTCCGCCCTGGCGCCACTGCGCTAGCCGAATCATATTCCCGAAACATCGATTATTATTTGTGTTCAATGAATGTAAACTGATAAATAAATACAATTTTAAAGAAAAACCTATGGCGAAAAATGCCTCATTTTACCACACTTTATCAATATAGAGGCCTTCTGTAAGAAATTGCATCCGCACATTAAAGAGGCACTCCCTACATCTAGCAAATTATATTCTCTAAACATAGATTATGTGTTCAATGAATGTAAACTGATAAATAAATACAATATCAAAGAAGAACCTATGGCGAAAAATACCTCATTGTATCACAATTTATCAATATAGAGGCCTTCTGTAAGAAATTGCATCCGCACATTAAAGAGGCACTCCCTACATCTAGCAAACACAGGTGTATGTCCAGTCTTGGTGCCCATAAAAAACAAAACAAACAAAAAAACCCAATAAGAACCACTAATTATAATTCTGAAACGAAACAAATAATTTGACATTTTTTTTCTATATGTATATTGATATATAGAAAAGGTCTCTATGTTGCCCGTAACGTTATGGGGGTTTACTAGCACACGCTGTGGAACAACCAAAATACCCAGTGCAGTACCAATGCACGCTTTCTCGCTGCCATTTTCACATCAGACATTTAGCATTTTGCAAACAATCTTAGTCTGATTAGTCTACAGCTTTGAAGAACTTACATTTGAAGTCAAACACGCCAATTTTTTAGACACTGATAAAACATCGTCCACAAGCGACCATTTTGTTGATAACGAAAGTAGAAAAAAACAAATTGGCGTGTTTGACTTCAAAGACGGGGAGGCATTTATCATTTCGATTCTAACTCAATAATGTGTTAAACTATAAACATTTATTGTCACTTACAGCTTTGAAGAACTTACATTTGAAGTCAAACACGCCATTTTTGTTTTTCTACTTTCGTTTTCAACAAAATGGCTGCTTGTGGACGATGTTTTACCAGCGTCTAGAAAATTGGCATGTTTGACTTCAAATGTAAGTTCTTCCAAGCTGTAGACTAAGCAGACTAAGATTGTTTACAAAATGCTAAATGTCTGGTGTGAAAACGGCAGCGAGAAAGCGTGCATTGGTACTGCACTGGATATTTTGTTTGCTAGTAAACCCCCATAGCGTTACGGTCAACATAGAGACCTTTTCAATATATCAATATTAATATAGAAAAAAAATCATTATTTTTTTCGTTTAAGAATTATAACTAGTGGTTCTAATTGTTGTTTTTTTCTGTTTTTTTTATATGGGCACAAAGACTGGACATACACCTGTGCTAGCAAATTATATTTTCGAAACATAGTTTATGTGTTCAATGAACGTAAACTGATAAATAAATACAATATCAAAAAAGAACCTATGGCGAAAAATGCCTCATTTTGCCACAATTAATCTATATAGAGGCTTTCTGTTATAAATCGCATCCACCCATTAGTTGTACAACAACAACTCTACATAGATTATTGAATGGTTTACTGTTCTGCAGTATATTTTAAACCGCTGATTTTATCGATAATGACTTGGAAAGCATAGCTGAAACTTTTAGGTTAAGTTATAATACTTCCAAAGATTTTATTATTTATGTTTTGGAGGTTATTTAATTTGACATCAGTTATAGGTTATGTACCTTTAATTGTACAACAGCAACTCTGCATAGATTATTGAATGGTTTTTGGTACTGCAGCATATTATAAACCGCTGATATTATCGATAATCCCAAACATTCTATTATTTATGTTTGGAGGTTATTTAGCTGGACATCAGTTAAAGGGTAATAGTGTATGGCATTTATTTGTACATCAAAATGTATCACTTATCAAGTGGCCTGCAATCACTTTAACGGTGGCTATACCTTTAATTGAATTTTGTGATTTTTAACCTGTATGGTCAATGAAATTTGTGTTTATCATGGTTAGAATCCTATTCAAATGCATAAATAGTCACTGGTTGACTTACGGATCCTTAATACATGGAAATAGATAAATATGAGGGCCAAGAGAGCCTAGTTTCAGAAGAGATGTTGTTTGAAGGAAAATGTTAATGGACAAAACACTCGTTCAAAAACAGTGAGCGATTCTAATAGTTCGTGCAAGATGGGCTAATGAAGACCAGCTGATAAGTTAACCTAAATTAAGCTTTAAACAGTGCATTGCTTACAAAGTTACATCATCATTTCCACAATACTTAAGTGCACAAAAATGCCCACAATTATTTAAATACATCTCTGTTTGTTTTGTCATATTCAAATGCCACGT
>JAFMSR010000162.1:0-76382 GCA_022818135.1 Saxidomus purpurata | reverse complement strand
TCGCTAAATTCTCTGAAAGGCAACCTTAAAACGTTTAAAATTACAATGATATCAGTTCTAATGGATAGATAAAGACATCGGTACATTGGTTTATTAAAGATTAAGAAAAAAAACAGAAGAGAGGGAAGGGGGAGGGGTCAAAGGTATGTTCTTTCCACATATGTGATTCCAAATTGCGGCCGACAATTCGAGTCTAATTTCTTGCAAAAAAAATCATCGTAAGGGGGATTAGATTGCGTATACCGCTTTGTAATCACCATTTGGATTTCAGCACACAATGACAACGATAAAGTATCGAACTTCAAAGGGGAGGTAAACCTGTAACTTAACACTGTGCACAGTATACTTCACGGAAAAGTAATAGATATCTACATTGTTATTCAAATACGCATAATATATAATGTTTTTCAGAAACAGGTAATTAAAATTTTCAAAATCGGACATGTTCTGATGAAATTAGCCCTTACCCCTTTCAGCCTTCAGTCTTAATTGCATATTTGGACTTTTTATATTTTCATCTTTTCTGACGAAGTATACGCATTGGCGTACGTGCGTATGCCTGGATACGCGCCTTAAAATTTCTATGTCTCTACTAGCTTTACTGGTACATTGGTTTTGTTAATTGCGAAACTGTTTGCAGGCTGTTTGCCTAGCCTAATTAATTTGGCGTTTCAGTGTGACCCCTTTCACAGATCTGATATTTTATAACTGTCACACCTCTAGAAGGCGGACAACTCTAAAAAATCGGCCTGCCTTCGAAGTGGAAATAGTGAGACTAGCTGTTTGCCCTATGAGAAACAGGCTATTTTGTAGTGACCTAGTCTTGTAAATATGATCACTTCTGAATCTTTTTCTGAAAATACAGAAAAATGAAACAGAAAGTAGCTAGCGAGTGTCAAAATCTTCTAACCAGTGTAAGAATCATGCATTTTTCCGAATCCATCAATCAAGCTGCTGACCTAAACTGAGTTATTGCGATTTTACCTCATAAAAGTGCATCAAACGACCACAGTTTTAAGTTCAACATATATACCTCGGTCCTCATCTTTCGGTTTCTACTAGAGTTTTGTAACTGACACGGACGTGGACTTCGGACTGCTGACTAGTGAATATTCTCAGGGGTTTTCTCAAGCGTGTTTGTCATCTTGTAATTAAAACCGTATTGTAGTTAAAGGGTCATTAAATGAACTTTGACAAAAATATTTCAATAAATCATTTTTTATGTCAACAATTGAATTCATTTTCCTTTCGTTTACAAACAAGCCTAGAACATATGCATCGGTCTTGGGTGCCGCCAAGCAGAACGTATTGAACTTTATGACTTAAGCTCTGGAATTGCATGTGAAACACTCACTCTATATAAGTGTACATATATGTTAAATGTACTACAAAGTCTTATGGCTATATTCATAAACCGTTCTGAACCCGATTTCCACCAAGAAAGGTTCCGTGACTTCCCGTTAATTGGTCAACTAATTATTAAATTACTTATATTTGGCTGATATATTACTTTAAGTATTCATTGGCCAATTACATATGCCTAACGGTCCCTTCCGTGGTCGAGGCTGAGTCGAGGAACGATTCTGAATACATCCATAAACTATCTTCTCCACTTTCGGGTTATTTGTACAGTTGTAAAGCTAATCATCAGTGGATTCCTGTTAGCGTATTTCTTATCCCTTAGAGGATAAGTCGAGCAGTTCCCCTGGACCAATATCTTTTCTGAATTTGGAGGTCAGTATGTACAGATGACCAGAATTCCTCGGGTGTATGCTTAAGTATATGACACAATGAAATGAATAATTCAACATTTCCCCCTTTAAATCGCTGTTTGTAATTTGAATCGTACGATATGTATCGACAGTTTCGTGTATCAAATTTTGTTTAAAAGAGTACATGGAGTATTGTTACCATGAACCAATGTAATTGTCCCATTTAAGTTTATAAGTGTAATCTCAGTATTTCATTAAACAAAGACCTTTTAAAACATACTTCTTTAAACACATGAAATATCCATGTTTGCTTTGAATAATTCAATTAGTCGAACATAATTTTAGAAACAGGATTTTACCTAGTAGAAACCAAAGTATTTTATCCCTGACCTTTATTGTTGAGAGAAGAAGTAGAGAATATCTAGCAAACAGAGAAACGTTGGTGCAGCGTTCGGGACAGACTAATCCGCTACAGGCAAAATACCGTAGGGATGCCAAAGTCAATGCTATGTCTGATCGTAAGTCCAAAAGTAATCAGATTGGTGAAGAACGAAGAGAGGCAAGCGATGCACCAGGTCTTGTGCGACCCTACACGTCTGAAACACCACCATTGCCTCATAAGTCTTGCCTCTCCGCATTGTTGAAAAACAAAATCTTTACAGGTTTACTTTTTAGAAAAAAACACATAGAAGCAAAATCAGATTATTCGTGTTTACGAAACAGAAAATATGAATACATACAATGAACCCTACTGTATAACATTTACACCTGGGGTTTTCTATTTCTTTGTGTCATACTCTTTACTACATCTAAGAAAATATTGGATTTTCATTTTTGTACATTTTTAAAGTGCGGAGCCAGGCTAAAGCCAGACGACGAGCAGCAAAGAGACCTTTAGCTACACTCAGTTTGCCTATAAAAGATTTTTTCAGGAAAAAGTACCCATGCTACTGAGAGAACTGGACATGATGATGAGTAATATAAACTGATATAGTTTAATAAACTTCTGTCAGTTAAAATTGTTGTTTCCTGCATATCACACAAAAAATAAATTTGTGTGCCGCAACTGCAGATGTATTTAAGAAAATTTCACTTTTGAGAAAACCCCTTACTTTACTCACTAGTCAGCAGTCCGCAGTCCGAGTCCGAGTAAGTAACAAAACTCTACTTCTCACACTATCGGCAAAACGCAACGGCTCCAATTTAACGATGCCGCTCCAACTAACGTAACGACAAGGCTCCAACTAAATATGGCCGATTTCATTAACAAAACACACGTGAGTATAACATATTCGTGTATTTTTGATAGTTATTCGCAAATTCTGATGAAATGAATACTCTTACGGAATGCCCACACCTGTCCTGCATGACCGTAGCTTGTCGGCTTTTTCAGACATCCGTGCGTGTGAAAGTAATGCAAGTTGAATGCTGAGGATTCAACGGTAAACAGTGCGAAAACAGACCAAAATGCATGGATTTTGCACAAAATTAGCGAAGTTAAGGTGTTTAGGATAAAACAAATGCACTGGCATGTAACGTTTGGTCAAATCTCGTAAGATTATACTCGTAGTTTACCGATCTGATATGTCTATAGGCAAAAATCTACCTTTTCTGCAATACAACGATTCAGACTCCAATTTAGGATACAACGAAACAGTTCCAATACGTTTTTCACCAACCATTTTCAAAGACGTTTTAGAACAATTGCAGTTATAAATGAATATCTTATCGAAAAAACTCATGTGTTTATGTCATCTTGTCCCTCCTCTTTGTAAAATAAACATAGAACATGAAAATATTCCAAATACTTTGCTAAAATGACAGGATTTATGAAAGTTCTAAAAAAATTAACATTGACGGTCTCACATAAAAGTATTTCCTTATTCGTTATAAAGTGGACATTTACATATAAGGGGGTACTCATCTTCAAGATCTAAAGTGACATAGTGCTACAAATTTCATTTGACCTGGCGCATTAACTGCTAGCAATAAGCGTTTATATATATATGCAGTCTTGAAATTATTTACAAATATTTTTCACTTTGGATTTTTATATTGATATAAACGTCACATGTAGAAGGTGGTGTTTCACTGTTTCAACGAAGTAAAAATATCAAAATATTCAACCCGGATTGACATAAACAAGTGTACCCAACGTAACGAATAACTCTGACGTCGTTTGAATGATGTAACGTGTGTCATGCTTTCTTGTGCTATTTCCCACGGATTTCGAAATTTAATTGAAACAACTTAAAGTAGAGCTTTAAACCTAAAATAAACAGGAACATTTTTTGGTATTGATGTAATTTCACACTCTATATTTGAAATACAAGATATACAAGATATACAAGCCATTTTGGCGGTAACGAGGCTCTAAACTGCGTGTTATATTACCCAGCTACAGTGACCTTAACATTGGGCTTTGGAGGTTATACAAATACCTGTGGCCTTGACTTTGAGCTACTTACCTTACATTCCAGTATGCATAAAGTAAACATAAAAACCCAAGATTTCTGCCAGTGTTAATGAAGTTCCAACAAGAGATTTTAGAGGTAAAGCGCATACATTATTTGTAGAATATATCCTTACACAAACATAAATCAGAGAAAGCGTTGGTGTAGACGTTAAGGTGTCGACCGCTCATTCCGGAGGTTGCGGATTCGAGCCCCACTGTGGTCATGGCTGTACTTCATCATATGACACCAATATTTTTTTTCCAGGAAGCGGACTCGAGAGTGACTCGATAAGCTACAAGCTTTCTTCACAATCTAGCTAAAATAAAACACCGATTTCTGAACTAGCGCCAATGTTTTAATGCACTTTGTCGGGATTTTCCATCATCAACATCGTTCACTGTCCTTCTTTAACTTTTAACAATTGATATTATATAAAGAAAAGGTGTCAGTAGAGAACAGTTATAGTCAATGATTTTCGGTTTACTACTACTGTAAGACAAAATCGCTAGACGCCCTCTCAGACTCTCTTATTTTCCGTTTACATTCGTTATATATAAATTTCTGCTTTTATTTTGTCATTATTTATTATCAATGGCGAGCAAACACATTGAGAAAAAACGAATCGGAACTGTTTAATATTGCAATTGTTCTATAAAATATAAGATATCTATAAAAATGGTTGGTGAAAAACGAATTGGAGCTGTTTCGTTGTATCCTAAATTGGAGTCTGAATTGTTGTATTGCAGAAAAGGTAGATTTTTGCCAATAGAAATACCAGATCGGTATAAACTACGAGTATAATCTTACGAGATTTGACCAAAAGTTACATGCCAGTGCATTTGTTTTATCCTAAACACCTTAACTTCGCTAATTTTGTGCAAAATCCATGCATTTTGGTCTGTTTTCGCACTATTTATCGTTGAATCCTCAGCATTCAACTTGCATTACTTTCACACGCACGGATGTCTGAAAAAGCCGACAAGCTACGGTCATGCAGGACAGGTGTGGGCATTCCGTAAGAGTATTCATTTCATCAGAATTTGCGAATAACTATCAAAAATACACGAATATGTTATACTCACGTGTGTTTTGTTAATGAAATCGGCCATATTTAGTTGGAGCCTTGTCGTTACGTTAGTTGGAGCGGCATCGTTAAATTGGAGCCGTTGCGTTTTGCCGATACAGTGAGCAATTTGATTGGTTCAGCACATGTAAGGGGGAATACCCGCTGGGAAAACCATTTGTTTTTAAATTTCTTGAAATTACATGGCCTATCTAATAATTCTTGATATATCTGAAGTATCTTTAATATACGTAAAAAATTAATTTCGGTTCCATAGCTTACGTATACGGATATAGGCTGGAGTATGATAGATTTCGATTCACTAGCCATTGCCCCTGCAAGGTTCGTCCTGGACCTCCACTAATGTAGATTACGGCAGTATCACTTGTAAAATGCACTATACAGTGCGGAAATAATCACATTTATGATGGACACGAGGAAAACATTAATGAATCATTTATTACAGATAACAGAGTTGTCTTAAACTTTAGTCAACTCTACCTACTCGGAAAATTGCATGATTCTGAACACTGTTTTAGAATCTAGATTGTCATTTCTGAAACTCGCTACTTTTTGTTTCATTTTTCTGTATTTTCAAAACAACAGTTTCGCAATAAACAAAAACAATGTAAAGCTTACATGTGTACAGAATTTCACCAAGAAGTAGCCTAACATTTTAGTAAACTAAAAATAACCGACACTAAACGAATTTAGCTGAAACTTTTTTTGCATATATGACGAACCCGGCCTATGATGTCATTTCAATAAGGTTACTAGGGAACAATTAGGCGCGATATGAAAGTTACCTTTTTGTGCTATTGTGATCGGCTGATGGCTATTGCCGTCCGTCTGTGTCCGTCCGTGCGTCAACAATTTATTCAAATTACATCTCATAAACTGTTCAGTTAATTTCAACCAAACTTCCCAGGAATGTTCTTTGCATCGTCCTCCAACAAAGGTGTTCAAAGAACTTAATTCCGTTCAGAACTCTGGTTGCCATAGCAACTTAAACGAAAAACGTAAAAAGTCGTCTTCTATAAAACCCACAAGGTCTAGAGTTTAGATATTCTCTAGTAGTCCTCTACAAAGTTTGTTCAAATCATGTCCATGGGGTTAACAATGTGCCACTAGTTTTACATAGACTAATATAAAGGTTTTTTTTTTTTGAAAATCTTCTTTTCCAAGACCATAAGGCATCGAGCTTAGCTATTTGGTGTGAACGATTGTCTAGTGGACCTCTACAAAGTTTGTTGAAATCATGCCCCTCGGGTCACTGCTTTTCATTAAGACGTATGTAGGAAAAACTTGATAGATCTTCTTCTCCAAAACCACAAGGCCTAGAGCTGAGATATTTAGTACATGTATATAGCCTTGTCAAGTGGACCTCTACCAAGTTTGCTCGAATCTTGCCCATTCGCCTAAAGGTAACTTGTTTTACATAGACTTATATAGGAAAACCTTTTAAATTCTTCTCCAAAACCACAAGGTCTAGAGCTTAGAAATTTGTTGTGTAACATTGTCTGGTTGACCTTTACGGAGTTTGTTCAAAATAGCCCCTTTGGTTAAAATTAACCACACCCAGGGGGTCACTTGTTTTACAAAGCCTAATAGATCTATGTGTAAAATAAAACTTTTAAAATCATAAGGCCTAGAGCTTAGGTATTTGGTATGTAACAGTGTCAAGTGGACCGCTACCACGTTTATTCAAATCAGGTCCCTAGGGTTAAAATTGCATATAGATTTATTGAAAAAAAAATCAAAATCTTCTTGTCTGAAACTGCCTGGCCCGGAACAAAATAGCATTGTCTGGTGGTCCTCTACATAGTTTGTGTAAAATATGTCCTGTGTGTAAAATTGACCACACCCAAGGGATTACAAGGTTAAACCTATCATGTTCAATAACTCGAGAACCATTGAGCATAGGATCCTTAGACTTCAGGGACAGGTTGTGGAGTTCAATTCGAGATGCATAGAGAGTGTTATTGCCCTTAAGAATGTAAAGGTGAAGAAAATTAATGGTCAAATTTTCTTGAAAATCTTTCTAAGTTAACAAATAGTGTCATTTTCCATAAAACTGGTATTCTGATTAACAGAAAAAATATTAAGTAACTTAATTACAAAGTTACAGTATTATAGTTAAATATCAAAGATATTCCAAGGTCACTGTAACTAAACTAAGAGTTTTCTTGTCAGATACTCAATTTAAATGACCTTGACATTATCATTAAGATTTCAGTAACTGTTGTGCAATAAAGGACCATCATGAGGCTCTTGTTTTATATTTTAGGACAAACTGAATTGCAGAGCACATCAACCACAGTAATCAATTACAATCCGTCAGAGTCTGAGGCTGGGGGAAATAAATAAATCATGGATCTACCAGTGTCAGACAAAGTTGGGAATTAAACAAAAACTGACACTTATAAGTGATGAATGCCCGCCCCTCCCCCCCTCACAAGTCAAAGGCAAAACACTTTTATTCTCATTTCTATACAGTTGTTTAAAAATCAGTCTATGCATGAAGTTAAAGCCCTGACACGAAGTACTGGTATATAACCCTAAATTACAAGTTTTGAGCCCTAAGTGTTACCTTGACCTTTAATGTAGCTCCCTCCCTAGGCAACAACTGTGAAGTGAATATTTAAAAATCGGTCCATGCAAATAGAAGCTATACCCTGGATATAAAGTGCATGTAGTCCCTGGTAGGGGACTAAAAAAACCTATTAAATCTAAAACCTCTTTTCAAGCTTTATTTTTAGTTATTTCTTTTTAGTTCCATGTAAATGTTGTTTGTGCAGGTGTGAATGTTGTTTGTGCAGGTGTGTGTTTTAATGGGTGAAGTCCATCCTTGAAAGGCATATGGTGCTTTGGTCAGATTATTAGCATAATCATGGCAGAATGGTTCAAACTTGACCAACTCACTTTCTGGGGTCAGGAGATCAAGGTCAACATGACCTCAAACAGTAAAACAGTTTCAGGGGTCCGAGGAGGCAAAAAAGATTATAATGAGCATTGATTATAGCTACGGTTTATTATCAGATACACATTAAATATGAATTATATCAAACTTTCATCACTACATGCTTATCGCCTATATAACTAACTTGTTTATCGAATCATGTTACAAACTAAATTTGGGTAATTTCTGCTGTACAAAAAGTTCACCATTTTACAGCAAACAGACTTGCTGACAAAGTTAATACATGTATTCATGAAAAGAGAAATCTCTCAATAAAATTCTATGTGAAGTGAATCGTTCGTGAAATTTGTTAATTAGCAAAAGCTGATATTCTCTAAAAATAGCAAAAATTAAATTATCGCAGATTACCCAGTTTACAAATACATGTAACTATATTAAACCTCTAACATTAATAATGGCAACTTAACATGCATAAATTACTGATTTACTTAAGAATAAACCCTAAAAGAATTGCATTAGTTACTAAATTACTAGGGATGGCAACGAGTACTCGAGTATTCGAGTACTCGCTGGAACGTCCGAATACTCGATCAGCAAAAGGATATTCGAGTACTCGAAAAAAAAATCTTTTTGGCAAAAATCACGTCATACATAAAATGATTTAAAATCATAAATTATCGCTTTTTGGTTTCTCCAACTAACAGCCTTAACTTGTCATTATTCTCATTCGGGATCGTTATCAAAACACGCCAGGTGATGTGCGAAATTCTATTGTTTAATCTGCTAGGTAGGCCCCTAAATGCAATATACGAGTTGACAGTTTGACATGCAGGTATTGTGATGATTCTGTGCTGCTTATGAACTTAACAAAACAATATAGACGTAAGATATTGGTTGTAGTTTTTGCAGTTTGTATCTATATAGAAATTAAAATTAAGTGCATAATATCAATAACACTATGTCGCCTTTGCGTTTGTTTGATAAACTGTAAATGCGAGTCTTGTAAGCAGAAGTGTGTGGAGAAAAGATAATTATTATGGCTCTTTAGAAAAAAAATAAAGAAATGTAACTCATTTTTCCTAAATCGTATATATAGAATATAGCAGTCTTTTAAAGTCTCTTTTCTGAATATCTCAGTAATCTGTTCACTTCCCTGTCAACTTATAAGTCAAATTTGAAATATGCCTGAACCGTGAAATGTACTCTCTGTAGTATAGAACTTACATACCCTGGTATGTACTGCTATATTTCGAACACGTGAATGACCATTTTTCGAGTACTCGATCGGAAGAAGGACCGAATACTCGAATATCAATTTTGGTATTCGTTGCCATCCCTATAAATTACTAAAGAATAAATACTAAAAGAACGATACAAATAAATAACTCCAGTGAAAATTACATGTATATAGGATTTATTGTCATGGCAGTAATTACATGAAAACTTTTATTTGAAGTACTGTTTAGGGATCATCAAAATCAATAACAAGGAGACCGTGAAGGACCAGTATCACTCTACTGGACTGACTGGACTGTTCTGAGTATGTTTTGAGAAATTCTTTTGGGGACCTGTTATTAAGGTTTTAAAATAATTGCCTGTAGCACGGTTGGTTTTCAACATCATGGCTCACTTTCTATACAGATCATCTGCAAGTTTCAGGCAACTTCCTGCGCAAGTTTTGTAAAAATCCATTGGAAAATGTGATCTGTAGTGTCATTAAGTTTTTACAATAATAGCCTGTAGCACAGTTGGTTTTCACACAGCATGGCTCATTTTCTATACAGATCATCTACAGGTTGCATGCAACTTCCTTAGCAGGTTTTTTTGAAAATCCATTAGAAAATGTGACCTGTATTGTCATCAATATATTGACCTATAGTGTTACCAAGGTTTTACCAACATCTGCTATACCATGGTTGGTTTACACACATCATGGCTCAATTTCTATATACAGATCATCTAAAGGTTGCACGCAACTTTTGAGCAAGTTTCATGAAAGTCAAATGACAAGACATTTCTCAAAGTTTCTTTTTAACTATATAGATGAAGAAAAACCAGCCCCATCTTCTCGCTATCACATTTCTGAAGAAATCTGGTCACCCAAGGAACATTCTCATATTCTGGGACTTGAATTGTGATGACAATTGGATGATGATGAACCAAAAAGTCAACCCCTGGCACTTTGATCAAATAAGCTAAAAATCCTATAAGCAATATCACTGCTATACAAGTTGTGATGTTTGGTGAAACACTAGTGTAATGGTACATGTATATTTTGTAGTTAATCTTTTGGTATAGAAGAAATTTACATCAAAGCTTAAAAATTTACATGTATATGTCTTATAAAGCATGTTGTGTATATATATATATATTATATACATGTGATTTTTAAAAAAATATTTAAACTGCTAGAAAGTAAAAACTAGTAAAAAACAAGAGGGCCAAGATGGCCTGGGACTTATGACAATATGTATCCAAGTTTGATGAAGATAGAATGAAAATTGCAACCTCTATTGCATACACATGGTTTTTCTACAATCCTACCCTGTGACCTAGTTTTAGACCCTAGATGACCCATGTTCAAACTTGACCTATATTTTATCAAGGCAGTCATACTGAGCAAGTTTCATGAGGGTCCAATGAAAAATGCAACCTCTGTAGTATAAACAAGGTTTTTCTATGATTTGACCCCTTGACCTAGTTTTTGACCCTAAAAGACCCATGTTCGAAGTCAACTAAGATTTTATCAAGACAATTATACTGACCAAGTTTCATAAAGGTCCAATGAAAAATGCAACATCTATAGCAAACACAAGGTGTTTCTATTATCTGACCCCATGACCTTGTTTTTGACCCTAAATAACCCATGTTCAAACTCCATCTAGATTTTATCAGGGCAATCATACTGACCAAGTTTCATAAAAATCCAATGAACAAGAGGGCCAAGATGGCCCTATATCGCTCACCTTGGTACAAGTCCACTTGCCTGGTGGAAGATCACTAGATAATGTTATATACCAAATAAGTTTTCCTATATACGCCTTTGTAAAACAAATGATCCCCCCCGGGCAAGGTCAATTTTGACCCCAGGGGCATAATTTGAACAAACTTTGAAGAGGTCTACTAGGCAATGCTACATGCCAAATATCTAAGCTCTAGGTCTTGTGGTTTCAGAAAAAAAGATTTTTAAAGTTTTCCCTATATAAGCCTACATAAAACTAAGTGACCCCCGGTGCGGGGTCAATTTTGACCCAGGGGTCATAATTTGAACAATCTTGGTAGAGGTCCACTAGCCAATGCTACATGCCAAATATCTAAGCTCTAGGCCTTGTGGTTTCAAAGAAGATTTTTAAAGTTTTTACTGTATAAGCCTATGTAAAACTAAGTGACCCCCGGTGCGGGGTCAATTTTGATCCGAGGGTCATAATTTGAACAATCTTCGAAGAGGTTCACTAGCCAATGCTACATGCCAAATATCTAAGCTCTAGGCCTTTTGATTTCAGAGAAGAAGATTTTTAAAGTTTTTCCTACATAAGCCTATGTAAAACTAAGTGACCCCCTGTGCGGGGTCAATTTTGATCCGGGGTTCATAATTTGAACAATCTTGGTAGAGGTCCACTAGACAATGCTACATGCCAAATATCTAAGCTCTAGGCCTTGTGGTTTCAGAGAAGAAGATTTTTAAAGTTTTTCCTATTTGTTGCCATAGCAACCAGAGTTCTGCATGGAATGGAATTCTTTGAACAAGTTTGATAGAGCTTCATGTAAGGAACATCCCTGCAAAGTCTCATCAACATTGGCCCAGTGGTTTCAGAGGAGATGTCGTTTGAAGGAAATGGTGGACGGACGGACGGACGGACGGACGGACATATGGATACTTATGTGGCTACTCTATTGTTCTCTCCATTGTTCTTTTAGCCGTGTAAAAGAAAACATAGCCACCTAAGAGCTTACGGAATGAATGACATCAAAGAGTATTTACTGTTACCTATTATTCCTATAGCCACCTAAGTATCCAAATGTAAGGGCGGACGGACAGACGTACGACGGACGGAATGCGATCCTAATAGCTCACTCTGGCACTTTGTGCCAGGTGAGCTAAAAATGCAACCTCTAATGCATAAACAAACTTTTCTATGATTTGACCCCATGACATAGTTTTTGACCCCCAGGTAACCAATGTTCAAAGTCAACTTAGATTTCATCAAGGTCGTCATTCTGACCAAGTTTCATGAAGATCCAGTGAAAAATGCAACCTCTATTGCATACACAAGGTAAAGTGTGGACAGGCAGACGACGGACACCAGGTGATCACAACAGCTCACCTTTGAGCACTTTGTAAACTTAACAGTATTAAAACTACAAATACAGCAAACAAGCATTTTAACAAATACTTAAAATGGGAAAATAATTTAAACTTATAATAATCTAATAATAATCTAATGATAATCTAATGATAATCTAACACTAATCTAATACATGCAGCAAGGCAATTACAACTCCACTATTAGGGGTTAATTAACACCTGACAAAAGTAAGAACAAGAGCTGTCAGTAGGACAGCGCGCTCGACTTTTTTAGTGCTTGCCAATAAAACAAAACTTTGACAGTTAACGGCACACAAGACTTTAACTAGGAATTTCTAAGTACAAATCAAGAAACATTTTCACAGAGTTATCTTCTCTTGCTTACAGATAGGTCTCATGATGGTACATAAGTACTCCAACTTTCAAAGTGATATCTCAAATGGTTAAGTCAACCAGTGGACAAGAATGAAAATTTTCACTGAGTTTCTAAGTCGAAAAGTCGAGCTAAAAACTGTCTTTCTGCTTAATAAGCAGATAGGTTGCCAACAAGAACAATGCTGAAAAACTAAGTCTTACTGTGCCAAATCTCTAAAATGGATTTTTCTGTTGTTCAAAAGAGATACTGTCATAAGTTTTTCAAAGGGGTGTATATGAAAAAAATTTACTGAATAGAAAAAAAATCAGTGTCAATCAAGATCAAACAGCATAGATGGACAGGCTGATCATGATCTACACTGGTCGCAAAGATAAAACCCATTTTTGGTCATGTGGGGAAGAGTTAACATCTAAAGTTGAACCAATATGCTTGGAAAAAAAAAAGATCACTTCAATGTCAAGTTAATGTCACTGAACACCTACTGGTACTCCCTGCCAGCATTTAGACTAATTATATCTATACATGTTAAATATATAGACATAAATTTTGAGCTGGTACTAAAAGTGATATGGACGCCTTTTTAAACCTTGATGGGTCTGAGATAAAATTCCAGGCAAAAAGTAATAAATGAGGGAGTATGAAATAAATCAGACAAGCTCAAGCTATTAAATTTTCTTAATATTAAATTTAAGACACTAGTAAATAAAAGGTTTAAAGCTTTCACATCAAAACAATACACTTTACAACATATATACGATAATTAATACTGTATAAAACCAATTACTTTTCTTGCCAATTAATGTTCGCGTTTTGTCGATGTTGAACTGATTTGCAGATATTTATATATGCGTTTATAGAAAAAAATATAGTAAGGATTCTAAAGTTTGCCGAAAAAGGGCCTCCGCGAATAAAGTGAAAATACATTGCATGCAAAAGTTAGTTGGTTTAAAGTAACAGGTGTACAAAGATCAGTTGGACTAGTTTTCATATTATTTCCATAGTAATCAGTAAAGGTAGGCTGTGGAAGGAGCCACTGTGGCGCAATGGTAGCGCGTTCGCCTCAGGATTGAAGGGCCCCGGGTTCTATCCCTACCATCGCCATGTCGGTAGTGTCCTTAGGCAAGACACAAATAATTCCACATTGCCTCTCTCTCTTCGAGGTTGATTCCATCTGGAATGAGTCTCGAGAGCGATTAATATAAGTTGTAAGAACTTGTTTCGCAATCGAGAATAAATGAATTAGTATAAACTAAAGGTAGGTTGCTTATCAATCTAAGCTACAATACATTTATACTGTAGTCTGCATTGATACCGTGCAGTAACAAAAATATGTAAACTAGGCAAACTGATTTTTGTAAAGTGTTTACAAAGGACTGGACGGAGCGTACTATTTACAAATATGCATTGACTAACAGCAATATAAAATACATTGTACATGCATTATAGAAATTCTTAAAGCATTAACAATTAATATTATAAAAATATCCCGATTTCTTCCATGAACACATTATGGTTTGCAATACAGTTAAAGAGGGCCAAGTTTAAGAAATAAAGATTTTTAAAGTTTTTCCTATATAGCCTTTGCAAAACCAAGTGACCCCTCTGGCGGGGTCAATTTTGATCCGGGGGTCATAATTTGAACAATCTTGGTAGAGGTCCACTAGACAATGCTACATGCCAAATATCTAAGCTCTAGGCCTTGTGGTTTCAGAGAAGAAGATTTTTTAAGTTTTGCCTATATAAGCTTATGTGAAACTTAGTGACCCCCCAGGCGGGGTCAATTTTGACCCAGGGGTCATAATTTGAAAAATCTTGGTAGAGGTTCACTAGACAATGCTACATGCCAAATATCTAAGCTCTAGGTCTTGTGGTTCTAGAGGAGAAGATTTTTAAAATGTTATCTATTTGTTGCCATAGCAACCAGAGTTCTGCATGGAATGGAATTTTTTGAACAATTTTTGTAGAACTTCATGCAAGGAACATCCCTACATAGTTTCATCAACATTGACCCAGTGGTTTCAGAGGAGATGTCATTTAAATCAAAATGTTGATGGACGACTGACAATCATCCATTATAAAAGCTCACTCTGGCGAAGCCAGGTGAGCTAATAAGCCCATGTAAAATCAAGTAACCCCTTGGTGGGGTCAATTTTGTCCCAGTGGTCATGATTTGAACAATCTTGATAGAGGTTCACTAAACAATGCTACATGCCAAATATCTAAGCTCTGGGCCCTCTATATTTATGAGAAGATTTTAAAAGTTTTTCCTATCTATTGCCATACCAACCTGGGAGTTCTGCATGGAATGGAATCCTTTGAACAACTTTGACAGAGCGTCATGCATGGAACATTTCTGCCAAGTTTCATCAACACTGGCCCACTGATTTCAGAGATGTCGTTTGAAGGAAACGATAGACAGACACCAGATAATTAGCAGTCCTAATAGCTTACTCTGGCACAGAGCTAAAAATATATGCCATCAAAGGTGGTCTGCCAAAAGATAGGCATATTTACCTTAGTTTTAAGATGTTTTCCCGGCTTTCCCCTGAAGTTTTCAACTGAGCACATGGTGTTGAACCGATTAATACGACTAAACAAACACAAGAGTGTAAAGTTTAGTTAAAACAATAACAAGAAAAAAATCCTTTCATTCTTACCATAACAAGTAAAATATTTACATAAACATGTGACTAATATCGAGAAGCCTTTAAAACAAGACGGTAACAATGGTGCTGACTTCCTATCCCGAGTGAAGATGTTTAGGTTACTGTCCTACAGAACTTGCATGTACACGATGTCACTAAAACTTCAAAATGCTGTAAACATCTGATAGGTTACTGTCAATTTAAACTAAACCAAATCTGGGAACTCTTTTTACATAAAATACTTAGTAAGACTTCATCTGATTAAAAAGTGAGGACACCACCGTGTTAATTGTGTTTGTGTATTTCTGTATGGTACATACTAGTTTATAGATGAAATCTGAAACTACATGTTGTAATTCAAAATGAGTTTTTCTTCTAATCTTTTGCGGTACAAACAAAAATGACCTGTATCCCCAGAGACTACTATCGATATTTCTTGAGTACTGTAAATCATGCAGTATGACGCAAGAACTCTATTTTCGCTTCTTTTTGTGAGAGCACTTCTAAGTGAATTCATGAGTTTGCTAATTCAAAGTTTTCTGGAAATGATCAATATTGTTTCAACAGTGTGAACAAGCGGGATCACTTGTTCATGAATTCATGGTCTCGTGAATTGACCTAGAGTGGACAGTGAAATAGCCATATGTCCCACATCACGATCAAAAACTACATGTACATGCCATTTAACATAACAATGTATCGACCTGCTTCACCAAATAAGACCCTACCCTTTTAACCTTTTCTTTGCACTTGACTCCATTAAACTTTTTTCATGACATTCACCATCACTATCATCATCGGAATGATGACTTCTTTTTCTTGAAGAGTATGGCTCTGCTGATTTAATTGGCGAACCTGTGTACAACAAGGTAGCATCTGAATCTGAAATACAAAATCAGGTGACTTCCGATGTGCATGACATGACGTCAAACAGTCATAAGTCCTTCTTTATTTCAAATAACTTACCACTGTTTTGCTTTGAACCCTTGAATTGGGTCATTCACAAAACTACTTAATTTAAATAAATATTGACCCAAACAACAGGGTGGTGCCAGCTTTTCGTGTCATTTTACATATCGTTTTTCATAGGCAGAAAGGAAAGTGATTGAATTATTCTCAAAGTCTGCCTTTCCTACTTCAGCTTTGAAGAACTGCAAGTCATCGCCAAATCAATAGAAGCATGATATTGTGCAGCAACATCATGGTTTTATATAAGCAGTCGAGATCACTCTTCAATCATAGTACAGTACAGCCTAACATTGATTTTGACAAGAACACACAGTGTAGGAGAGCGGGAGGGGTGCTGATTTTAAATCTCCTTACATACTAAGCTTAATGGAGCTTTTCACAATTCAAAATGCTCACTTAGCCTTGCTGTTCTGGACAATAAGGCACTTCCTTTTGGCTGCCATGGCAACCAGAGTTCTGCATTACATGAAATTCTTTTAACAAATTTTGTTGACCACGATAGCTAACTTAAAGAGTGACTCTTTAAGTTTTGTTTAAAACTACAACAAAGGGACTGTCAATGGACATCTACTGACCATATAATTCACCGTTAGCATAAACAAATTGGGGTATATTTTATTTTTATTACAGTGGTCTGCTAAACCTCTCAAACAGATTAGTCTATTTTCAAATTGAACTTCAGGGTGCCCACTAAAAATTAACTGACTGAATAGTGAACACTGAAGATCATGATCAGACAATACTTAATTATAGCCCTCTTTTCAAACATTGGACTGTGAATTATATATCAACGTAATTAATTAAATTTACCTTCACTGTCACTTGATACTATTTTGTTCGTCTTCTTAGCACACGACACTGGTTTTATCACTTGCTCCTCATTCTCTTCGCCCGAGTCATTGTCGCTTTCCAGACTCCTTCTACCCCTTGTTCTTGGTCTCTGATCGCTTTCCTCCTCCTCCTCCTCACAATTACCATTTGATGATACACTCTTTCGTATATCACCACCTTCCGTAAAGTTAAAGTTAAAACTCAAACAACGCCTTCTTGGTCTAATTTTTCTAACAGAATCTTCTTGGGAGTCATCATGATCATCTTCTTCATAATCTGAATCCTCTTCCTCATCTGCATCATCATCAATAAAATCATCATCATCAATAAAGTCATCATCATCAATAAAGTCATCATCATCAATAAAGTCATCATCATCATCACCACCAGCACCTGTTGCTCTGGTCTGTCTAAGTCTACCATGTCCACTTCGAGTAGTGCCTGCTCTATTCTTCCTTCTACCTCTTTCTGCACCTCTTCCAGCTGATTTCTTTCTTCCATTTCTGCCAAAACTACTTCCATGTGAAGATTTTCCCCTCTTTCCTCGCCCACCGCTGACACTGATAGTGCTTGATTCATTTCTTTTACCTATACCTCTACCTCCTTTGGATTTCCCCCTACTCCCACCACCTTGGACACTCCTGAAACTTTTTATCTTACCTCTGCCTCTTCCTCCACCACTGCTCCCAACAGCTTTAGACTCACTTCTTTTACTGCAACTATTACTACACCCATTAGAACTTTCATTATTTACATTTTTATCACACTCACTTCTAGAACTTCCTACATTTATGGATTTCCCAATGTTGTCTGACATTGATAGATTATTACCGGTAATGTCATTCACATCCATGATTTCTTTTAGTCCCTCAGCCTCAGAATCTGACGGACTGTAATCAAGCACTGTGGTTGATGTGCTCTGAAGTTCAGTCTCTCCTAAAAAATAAAACTACCCGTACGAAAAATTACGCCCTGACTATAGGCGGAATCCGTCTTAAATTGAATATAGTTGTTTAGTGCTTCTTTGGCGGAAACTAGGCGGAATACGCTTCGAAATATTTAAATGAGCTTAAGCGGATTCCGCCTAGATAGGCGGATTCCACCTACACTAGGCGGAAAAAATTACGCCTTATATTTAGGCGGAATAAAATCCGCCTAGGTTTTTTTGGTGAAAAAAAATCTGTTTACTGAATCAGAAAAATTACTTGCAGTAACCTGCATTTCATAAAAATGGATATTAAATCAGACAGCATTATAGTCACTTTTGTTTTTGTTTTGCGTTTCACTTGAGAGATTTATTTGTCACCATTATTGCATTCTGAACTATAATAATAAAAATTACTCAAAAGTCTGGTACACAAAAACAAATAAAATTTTAATGCTTAAAAAGGTTTAACTGAATATAAGTGATCTTTTCATTAAATCTGGTATGTCAGAAACAAATTTAAAAGTCATAATTGCTTCTTTAGATCAATTTAGACCAGTTTAATATTACCATTAATGCAGTCTGCTGCATTCTCCTACTGAGCTCCAGTTATTAATAGCAAAATTCAGCCTTGATAGATGTAAATCCTTTCCAAAAAGTTATCAATAACTCACTATTGCAATGAAACTGTCCTTTTTACCACAAAAAACAGCTGTATCATCAAAATAATTCATATTACACTGGTCAAAAACTTTCTAAAATGTCTGCCATGTGCTTCACAGTTCTTACATTTGAACATTATCCCATCAGACATCTGGTGAATGGTAACAGAAGAACTTCCTGTTGCAATAATTCTGCCTAAGAGTTGATACCAAGTTGCATTTTTCCCCTAAGAAGCACATGCAATTTATATTCTACAGTTTCCGCTTAGGCTTTAGGTGGATTCCGTCTAAGAGTATAGGGGCCCTTAGGTGGAATTTGGAAGAAATTCCATGTCCGCCTTATTTTAGCCTGAAAATGAATTTTTCATCAATTTTTTAGGTGGAATACGCCTTATTTTAGACGGAATCCGCCTAACTTTTTCGTACAGGTAGACTAAGAGCATCATGATGGCCCTGTATTGCAAAACTGGAATCTTAATGACAAGGTCAAAGTCGTTTAGATTCAGTATCTGACAAGAAAACTTGTTTTAGTAACAGTGACCTTGACATATCTTTGATATTTACCTATAATACTGCAACTTAGGTTGCAATGATCATTTTTTATTTATGAGAATATCGGTTTTATGAAAGATTCTAAGGCATAACTACCAGTATATTTGTTGACTTAAAATCTTACCGTTGATTTTCTTCACCCTTACATTCTTCAGGGCAATGACACTGTCTATGCATCTCACATTGAACTCCACAGCCTATAAAAATATTGAACATAAAGTTATCGAGATGTTTCAGTAAACCAGAATATGTCTCTTTTAATACATTACAGTATTATAAGACTCTTCAAGTTAACCCATACTCCCTAAACTTCTAAAATTGACAAGTTCATCTTTCAATTTGGTCTGTGCCATTCAGGATTCAAAGGGGTGCTCTGTGAAAATTTTCTAACTGATGACTGATAAGTGTAAATCATGTATAGACTACACAGATATGCATGTTGATCAAAATCTGCACTTGTAGCAATCATAGGAGAGTGACAATTTCTTTGCAAAGTTTGCATTCTTTAACTCTTACCAAGCTGATGAGAAGTGATTTTGCCTTTGAAACCAATAAAGATCAAGAGAAGCCAGCATATCCTTACAGTCTGATCATGATTTTAACTGTTTGCTATTCAGTCAGCAAAATAGCTCAGTGGACACCCTTGTCAGCAATTAATGGTACTGTTCAATCAGTAAATTAAAATAACATTTCATCTGTTACAGTATAATATAATATGCAAATATTGCCTTTTTGAATGAAGTATAAAAATAACTTTACATTCTCTTTTAATGTGGAATGTGGCTTATTACCAAAACAACTTCAGTTGATAATGCAACAATAAAAATGTAATAATAATTACGCTATAACATTTATAAATATATCAATTAAATGTTTAACATAAAGGATACAATCTTACAGCATGAGGGTGACTGACAGGTCAGGTAGACAGATGGGCAGCTGAGAAAAGATCTTTAACTGTTGCCTGACTGCTTCGCAACTGTACATTTTGAACCTTAACATGGCAAGTACTAAAAAAAAAATAACACCTGTCTATTCCATAATTCAACAGTCACATCAGAGCCGTACTCATCTGTTATGTTTATTCGTCTCAAGTCTGTGTACTTCTTCTCCAACTTCCATACACCTGTCACTTTGCCAACAACATCTGTAAAATCAAAGCACTGAAAGTATTGATTTTGTGCGACTAGTTTGAGATAAAGGGAAACTTTAACATCTAGCCTTATTTTCTAACCTAATGACCAATTTGAAATGACTTACATTTCAATGAATTTCTGCAGGGTCCTATACAAAAATTCTTCAATTAAAGTTTAATTCACATGCTGCACGTTCTTTTGGGGATATCAAGATGTCATCTATTTTTCTGATTTGACTGTCACTAAGATATATGACTTGAAAACGTACTTGTATTTTATGAAAAAAATATGACAAAGAAATCTGGCAGCCTCTGTTTGACTGGTGAGCCTTTTGAATAACTTGAGTAGAGTTCAACAAAGTAAAACTTCTCAGAAATCCTACTGAAACTCTATTGTAAAAACACTCACAGCCTAAGGGATAAAAACCTGGGTTACCGAGGCTCTCTTTGGGACATTTTAGCTGTTTGCTCTCAAAATTTCTGGAATGGACCTGTCCATCTTTAAATTTGGACAGTACCATCCACTGTTCAAAGGGGTCAGTAAACAATTACTGGCTGAATAGCAAACAAAGCAAATCATGATCAGACAACATAGATGTGCAGGATGATCATGATCTACGCTAGTCATAAAGGCAAATCATGCCGTTTAGATAGACTAGATCTGGGTACATTTAAACAAAATTTAAGTACACATGCTACATTGTGTATGTCAACACTCACCTACAACTGATTTGTCTGACTGACTCAGCTTTGTAACAGGTGTGTAGTTGATTCCATTATGACAGTGATCATGGTGATGGGTACCCGGCGTGTGATGGCTTGCTTCCCCATGCTGATTGCGTACAGGTATGCACTGGCCTGCGCCACCACAGCCACTGAATGCAGGTGCATGATGACTTGTTGTGCTTTGCAGGTGTCTGACTTGAGACTGATTCACTGCATCCTCACATAAGGTTACTACAGTTTCAAGCCTTAGTTGCAATTGGCAAGCATGTCTAACATTGGAATAGTTTTTATCAACTTTTTTTACCCTTCCATCGGAGATAAAGTATACCTTAAAACAAAAAGGCCGTTTTGGTGAACTGAATTAAAGTTTTACTGCTGAGTTATCATGGTAACATATATGAAACATTTTTAGAAATATGTCTTTCATAAGCCATGGCATTTTTTCCAAGATTGAGGAAGGTGCCAAGCTCCTCTAATAGGGAAACATTTAGCACGATAATTGTCTAAATGCAAGCAAAAATCCTGGTGTAAAGTTTCATTTTTCAGAAAACTGCATGATTTTAAAGAAATTTCATTCAGGGAAGACATGGCTATACCGGCCCCTGATATATAAGGTAAAGCGCTGTGCTTTATTTCCATTACTAAATAAATTGACAGCGTATCAATTTAAACTACTGATAAGCATGCAACAAGAGGGCCATGATGGCTCTATATGGCTCACCTGAATACAAGTCCACTTGCCGGGTAGGTGTGGTCAATTTTGACCCAAGAGGCATGATTTGAACAAAGTAGGTGGAAGACCACTCGACAATGTTACATACCAAATAGGTTTTCCTATACATGTCTTTATAAAACTACGTGACCCCAGGGGCATAATTTAAACAAACTTTGAAGAGGTCTACTAGGCAATGCTACATGCTAAATATCTAAGCTCTAGGCCCTGTGGCTTCAGAGAAGAAGATTTTTAAAGTTTTTCCTATATAGGCCTATGTAAAACTAAGTGACCCCATAGGTGGGGTCAATTTTTATCCAGGGGTCATAATTGGAACAATCTTGGTAGAGGTCCACTAGACAATGCTACATGCCAAATATTTAAGCTCTAGGCCTTCAGAGAAGATTTTTAAAGTTTTTCCTATTTTTTGCCATAGCAACCAAAGTTCTGCATGGAATGGAATTCCTTCAACAAGTTTGGTAGAGTTTCATGCAAGGAACATCCCTGCATAGTTTCATCATTATTGGCCCAGTAGTTTCAGAGGAGATGCCGTTTGAATCAAAATGTTAGCAAAGCCAGGTGAGCTAATAAATCATTACCTTATTTTCTTCCAATTTATCATAAAATCTTTTGACATCCTGGCTTCCGAAGGCCAGAGCCTCAATAATACCAGAATCATCTTCCAGTACAAATTTCAAATATTTGTTTCCCTTCACTGAGACCAACTTCTCTCCCTTACTCCTGACTTTCACACGGATCTTCCATCTTTCTCTAAAAAAGAAATAATAAGACACTGGTCTACAAAATCAAGGCGCAATTAATTTATACTAATTTATTCATTCTCGATTGCGAAACAAGTTCGTACAAACTAAGATTAATACCTCTCGAGACTTACTCAAGATGAAATTAATCTCAAACAGATTAGCGGCAATGTGTTGCTTAAAACAAAAACAGCACAACCATGGACAAAATGGCTCAAAGGCAAAATGCTACCTTAGAATGTACTTTCTTGAATCAAGACATTGCAATGAACAAAGGTTTTGTTGCCTGACCGTTCATCTGTTAAAGATGCAACTTTTATAGTCTCAAGCTTTCGATGTGTCAGCTGGGCTGTATCCATCTAAAAGACAATCAACACTTTAATTTAGAATCATGTTTTAAAACAACTACACTTTGTGCAGTATATTCTGCAAAAAAATTGATATAATTTTGGTCTACTGAACATACTAAAATAAACATTCTATTAATTACAATTGAGGCTAACTCAATATGCCAACAGCAATACACAGAGGGACAGACTTAGTCCTATATATATAAGACCCGACATAACCTATTTCACATTTTCCTGTTAGGTCAGGAAAACGTCCAAATGTGACTACATCTACATCTACATAATACTCCGAGACAATCAATACTGATTATGATACGGAGGCGCAGGTCGTGTGACAGTTGTTAAAAGTGAGATAGATCTCACGAAGTGCAATGTTAAAAGAATAAAAAACAAGAGAGAAAGCTTAATGTAAGTGTACAGTGGCCAGCCGCTCAGCAAATAGACTAAGGCTGGGGCTGGACTGTACATGGCTTGGGAGGGTTGTTGAAACCGAAAGTTGAGGATCGTGGGCAATTTAAAAAAGGAAACATTTGAACTTAAAACAAAAGGCTAGGACAGACTGTAGTTACCCACATAACTTCAGGGCCATCCTCAGTTCCTGGAAAGTGCAATGCGAAATTAATTAGACTACTGGATAACCAGATAGAATTCACAAATATTAAGTGGGGATTGTAGTTTAGAATAAACTTATGGCAGAATTATGCCACCATAATTTCTGATTCTGAAACCACTTTCATTTTCAACGAAATGAAACAGAAAGTGACAAGTTTGAAAAATCACTGGGTTTCAAATCAATCTAAGCGAACGTGTGCCTAAGTTTTAGTATGTAAGCGAGAGCGCGCGGCCACTATAGCTAGATTTATTTGAAATAAAGTGCCTGTGGTGGTTCTAATCTTGCATACTCATTCTTGTCGTTTGCGCCAAATTGCGGTTTGAAACGGAACAAATCGCTGGTTCTAGGCCTAAACCAAATACAATACGTGTGATCAGAGTCATGCATTTTTTCGAACTAATACAACCAAGCTGCTTGCCTTAAACTTTACCGCATCAAAGAGCATCAAAAGACCACAGTTTTAAGTTCAAATGTTTCCTTTTTTAAATTGCCCACGGTCCTCAACTTTCGGTTTCAACAAAGCGATTTGATTGGATCAGCACATTTTTTCAAGAGGGGAAGTAAACCACTTCGTGTCAATCGGAACATCACTCGGCCTTTTCCGTTATTTCTACGGAAAAGGCCGATCGATGTTCCGATTGCACTTCGTGTTTCACACTTGTTTTGCAATTTCAAGAGAAGGTAGAGTTGACTTAAGTTAAATGTTCGAGCTGTTGTGAAGTTTTACTAGCCTCGCCACCGGCCAGGCTAGATGATAATCCAGGGGCGTAGTTAGACCTATTTTGAATGTACGCACAGATTATGCTGGGGGTCAGGGGGGCACAGGACCCCCGATGGGTTCAGGGCAAAGCCCTGGCCTGGGGGACAGGGGACCGGAGTACCCCGGAAGCTCTGAGGTTTTAGCAATGTCTGAACGATTTAGATGCGTTTCCAAAGAACCTATGTATTTATTGTAGACGAAACAAAAGTTGATATGAAATGAAATTACCAAATTGTCAAACTTTGAAAAGTTCTCTCGCATAGTCTGTGTTGTGTGAAAACCGGGAGTTGGGTATTCGCTTGCATCCTGCGATTACCCAGCTAAATTCGAGTATTCAGCCAGCTTGGATTTGGGTATTTGCAAACCGTACAGCGAACACCCAGCTAGATTCGAATATCCAGCTACTTGGGAGTTGGGTATTTACTTTGCGTTTGGCAAATACCCAGCTAGATTCGAATACCCAGCCAGCTTGGAGTTGTGTATTCGCTTTGCGTTTAGCGAATTCCAAGCTGGATTTGAATACCCAGCCAGCTGGGGGTAGGGTATTCGCTTTCCGTTTTGCGAATACCCAGCTATATTCGAATATCCAGCTAGCGGGCAGTTGTATATTCGCTTTTCGTGTCGCGAAAATCTAGATTCTGATACCCAGCCAGCTGAGAGTTGGGTATTTACAAACCGTACAGCGAATACGGGTGGTAGTGTTTTCGTCGACCTCCCGGTTCGTCACCATGAGTTTTGTGTACAAAAGAGGTTGTGGTTTCGTCACTCTTATTTAATTGTATATCTAATTGTTAGTTTGACATAAATGGGATCAAACAAACCAATTAACGTTGTCGTTACACGTAATTATAGGATGGTATTATGAACACCTTTTTTCACCCAAATTAAGTAATTAGTTGACTATTATCAGTCACATAAACAATTGAATTTAAAAAAGGATTGAGTTAAGGGAGTATTAGTGTCAAAAATACAAATTTAACACTAGTTATAAAACTTTATTCGGAAAATGACAAAAATAACAGTCTAATCAAACTATAAATAACAAACACACACTACAGCCATTATATCGAAAAAAAAAGACAAATAATTATTTAAATCTTAATTATCATTTGCGTAATTACCTTTAGGTGTGAAATCCTATTGTTATATTTATCTTATACAAAACCTTGGTGACGAACTGGCAACATAAAGCCTTAGTGACGAAACGGGGGGTCGACGAAACCACTGTAATTCGCGAATACCCAGCTAGATTTGAATACCAAGCCAGCTGGGAGTTGGGTATTAGCAAACCGTACAGCGAATACCCAGCTAGATTCGAATACCCAGCCAGTTGGGAATTGGGTATTTGCAAACCGTACAGCGAATACCCAGCTAGATTCGAATGTCCAGCTAGCTGGGAGTTGGGTATTTGCAAACCGTTCAGCGAATACCGAGCTAGATTCGAATATCCAGCTACCTGGGAGTTGGGTATTCACTTTGCGTTTTGCAAATACCCAGCTAGATTCGAATATCCAGCCAGCTGGGAGTAAGGAATTCGCTTTGCCTCTTGCGAATACCCAGCTAGATTCGAATCACCAGCCAGCTGGGAGTTGGGTATTTGCTTTGCGTCTTGCGAATACCCAGCTAGATTCGAATACCCAGCTAGCTGGGAGTTATCCCGATCGGCTTAAAACCGGTTTTTTCACACCTTTCATAGAAGTGGGTCTTCCGAACACGGACCTACTTCGGCTTATATTTCCCACTGTTATGACACCATGCCATGTAACAACACCGAGTGAATAGCTGTATGGTTTACTACATACTGCCAAGCACACAAATCTTTTCACTTAGGTGTGCACATTTATTGGCCTCTATTTAGAAACAAAATTTTGTTTCTATCCATGTTAGTACTGACCAGCCTTTTCATTAACATCAGTCAACGGACAGCAGTACTAGAGATTAACTGGTTAGAAACCTAGAGTTAGTCCGCTGGGCACATAAAAGAACCAAAGAGCTAGGGTATGGTACCCGGGTTCCTTTCTATCTAGATCTATCTCTTCAATCTGTGCCTGTCAGGGGTCTTGGCATTTCCACTGAAAAGAAATCTCAGGGTCGGCCGGGACTTTAAACATTCAAAACATAACTTTCACATTCTGTAGATGAGTAGCTTTGTGCGAAAAGTGCGTAAGTCTCCTCTGCCAGTACATACATGTAGCTCTATGCAGTGCGTCTTCGTGGCGAAATACGAAAATACAAGGAACACCGGTCTGTAGATATGCCCCGATACCCATACCGGCGTGTGGACATGCCCTGATACCCATACATAGAATCCCACATATAGGCAAATAGCTAGGGTTTGGAACTCCTACTCATATGAATTACCCTATGTTTCCAAAAAAAAAGTTGTGTGTACCAGAAACTGACTAGGGATAGCGGATGTTGCAAATAGGGCCAAGATAACACAACCTACCGTGTAGTGTTTGCCTAGTTTTTACATACGACAACGTTAAAAGACCTACATTTTGAATGCTCCTGATCTAGGAAAAGTGAAAATCATTTTCTTGGCCCCTCGGTCCGCAAAGTCTGGATACTTTGAACCAACATCTATATCGTTCTTTCATTGTTTTTTTTTTTACATTTTTGCTTCAGAATTTATGATAACATTTTTCATGTGATGTGCTTTAAATCGGATTTGTACATGAAGTTGTTGCCTGGACATTTCTGCGCAAGTTCTTGAAACTCCTGCCAGGATTGCGTGTAATCTAGCAACTAACAATGTCAAGGACATAAACCTTCTTGAGTACAAGGAATACTAAAAACACGGAATTACATGTAGTCAAAATTTATTTAAGTTTGTAGTTTTTACGGTTTCACAGTGTAAAAACAATCTCAAGTTATATTTGAATTGCTTTGCCAAAAATCAAGACCGACAACCCACCAAAATCATATGTAGAAAAAAGATAGAAAGACATACAATACTTTACAAATTAGGGCTTTATCCGAAAAATTTAAATACGCGGTGAAAGTTGAGCAAATACTGAAGATGTGAATGTTACAGAGATTACGCGACATGCGTCCGTATAACTTAATATATTACTTCAAAAAGATAGTCACTCAAAATTGAAGTAGGCAGTTATATTTCACGACTTTATTTCTTTTGAAAAGACGTATTTGAACCGTACTGTACCCATGCGTGCCTAAGACAGATATTTATGTTTGTCGTTGAGACCATGTTCTGACAGTACTACTTCTGATAAACACGTTTTGCTTTCTGGTTGTTTTATATTTCCTGAATGAATGAATGAATGAATGAATGAATGAATGAATGAATGAATGAATGAATGAATGAATGAATGAATGAATGAATGAATGCATGGATGCATGAATGCTTTTTTGTTGTTTTTTTCATCCACAATGCTGATGCATGTAGGAAATTGCTGATGAGTATCTTTTTAATTTTTTTTTTCAATTTTTTTTTTTTTTTTTTTACATTTTTTCATTTATACATCTACAGTGCTTGCGCAAGTAGGAATAAGTGAGTGAGTGAGTGAGTGAGTGAGTGAGTGAGTGAGTGAGTGAGTGGTGAGTGAGTGAGTGAGTGAGCAGTAGATTAAATTGCAAGTTATTAAGACAGTTCACGGAAGTAGTCTGGTCATTGTCTATACTGGTCACACTACAATAATATCATAAACAGGGTTAGGCAAATACTCGGCTTGTTGTCAAACTTCAATTCATGTGAAATGAATTTCTTGGGTCACATTAATTTTAAATATTCAACGAACTATATATTGTGAATGCTTACAATGCTTAAAACAATCACTGATCAAAATTACAAAAATGATCCAGTTAAAAATTGCTTGCTTTCGCTGTTTCTTAATCATATTAATTTTTGAACCGCAAAAGATGTAACAAAACAATGTCAGTTCTACTATATGATTGGGGGAGTCGGTCTAAATGCTGATTTAAAACACGTGAATGCCGACATTGTCGACATTCAAACCACCTCTTCTGTATTCCTCGTTGCAACAGAGACCAGAAACCGATGCTAAAGCAGCATCGAGGACCTTTCTTTCCTTTTCTCTTCGCTTTTCCCTTCGCTTTGCCCGCCACTGTCCAATAAATCCGAACACACATGAAAAGTTCTTCTGCTTTTTGGATGTATCTTCTTCTGTTATTTCTTCTATCTGTGCCTTTTCTTTTCGTTTCTCCCTTCGCTTTTCTAACCACTGTCCAATTAATCCGAAAACACCTGGATTTTTTTTCTGTTTCTTGGAAACATCTTCTTCTGTTATTTCTTCTTCGATCTGTGCAGTTTCTCCCTTTGTAATTTCATATTTTGCTTTCTTTCCTTTTTTCTGTCAATAGAGTAAAATAAATGCTTATTAACAATTCATAGTATTACATCTGAAAGAAACAAACACAGAAGGAAAGACACAAACAAACAAACAAAGTCGTTGAGTTGATGAATTACACGTCTTTATCACGATATCACTACCAAAACTAAATAATTACCTTCTTTTGTTTTGGTTTCTTCTTTTTCTTTCTGCTTACAGCATTCTGGTTTCTAGGGCTATCGTCTGCTCGATGTTTTGAGTTTAGTTCTTGCTCTGTATCACTGTCTATTGGCTCAACTTTATTCTTAAATCTCCTGGATGCACTTCTCTTCTTTTTCGTTTCCTTTCCCTTACAAACTTCCGTCGATTCTTTCTTCGCTTTCTTTCCTTCAGGTGGCTTTTCTATTTTGTCTTGGGCCTTCTTCTCTTTTGCCAGGAACATTTCCTCAATGCGGTTTGGTCTACTAATATCGACATCGATAAAAGGAACTGCCCCGGTAATATTGACTGTAGGATCCAGAGGATAAAACTTTGCCTTCTCACCATTTGATGTAAATTTCTGTTTTACGGCATTATCATTTCCTTCCGTAGTTATGGAGATATCTACCTTGTCCTCGGGCGGTTGTACTTGTATGAGCGTTATATCTGGTGGCTTCTTTTCAGCCATTTTGGCTGATTACAATGGCCACACTCTGATTCCGTGCCGCTCCGCGCTGGGCGCTGTTTCTATGTATGCGTCGTCGTGACGTGACGTTACGTATGGTGACTATGACGTCAGAAGTCTCAAAAGCATTATGGGATTTTATATCGATGGACCAACACTTGATATGTGCATATTGTTTTAAGTGACCAGTCAAAATGTATTAATGAAGGCTTAAATCTATTTGGCAATATCCGGTTATCTGCCCCCGGGGCTGATTCGTACAGCCAAAATACATGATCACGCGGACGCTTGTTTTTTTCTCAAATTTCATTGGACGATTTCATTCCTAATGCATAGAAATAATTCTGTCGTCGCTATATATATACTCCGGTTTTCCGTCCCGGGGCAGATACGTACTAGGCATTTATACAGGTAGGCAACTCTCCGTCCATGTTGATGAATCTTTACAGGGATGTTCCTTGCATCAAGCTCTATCAAAGTTGTTCAAAGAATTCCATTCAATGCAGAACTCTGGTTGCTATAGCAACCAACAGAAAAAACTTTTAAAAATCGTCTTCTCTGAAACCACAAGGCCTATAGCTTAGATATTTAGCATGTGACATTGTCTAGTGGACCTCTACCAAGATTGTTCAAATTATGAACCCTGGGTCAAAATTTACCCCGCCCGGGGGTCACTTGGTTTTACTTAGGCTTGTATAGGAAAAACTTTAAAAATCTTCTCTGAAACTACAAGGCCTAGAGATAAGATATTTGGCATGTAGAAATGCCTAGTGAACCTCTACCAAGATTGTTCAAATTATGACCCCCTGGTCAAAATTAACCCTTCCCGGGAGGGGGGAGGTCACTTGATTTCACATAGGCTTATGTAGGGAAAACCACAAGGCCGACAGGCAAAGAATAGATATTTGGAATGTTACTTAGCATTGTGTAGTGGACCTCTTCGAATTATGTTAGAATCATGACCCCTTGTATTATAGCCAATGGTAGTCAGGTGAGCGATATAGGACCATGATCATGGCCCTCTTGTTTTACAATAGTGGAGGTCCCGGGCGACCTTAGTTTGTAGGGAATAAGACTGTAGATGTATTAATTCAATACCCTGTGATCAAATGGAAAACTCCAACGGGAACATTGTGATATCTCAGGTATACGATTCATCTACATGTACATCCATGTTTTACTGTTAGCAATCGTTTACGATTATGACTAGCAGGCGCTTTGTCAGGGGATTATGACTAGCAGGCGCTTTGTCAGGGGATTATGACTAGCAGGCGCTTTGTCAGGGGATTATGACTAGCAGGCGCTTTGTCAGGGAACAGCTGTTAAAATAGAACATTTAAGTGCAAAACTAGGATAGATAAAAGATTAAAAAGCCAACAAGACTATTAGTTAAAAACACGATATTTAGACTTAGAACTTAATGAAAGGGTCAAGCCGCTCAGCAAATATGTATAGGCTGGAGCTAGACTGGATGTGTAAGGGGAGACCATTCCACAGACGGATCCTCCTAGGGAAATACGAATTTGCATGATATTGTGTTCTAAAGAAGGGTATTAAGTAGTATGTTAGGTGGTGGTGGTCTACACAAACAAGGTTGTTTTGGATTTTGTAAAAGAAAGTAACAGCACTGCATGATGTTTCGACGCTGTTCTAGAGTTTCCCAGTTTAGTTCTGTTATCATTTTTGATATATAGTGGCTGTAGTCATTAAATAAATACCTTGCAGCTGACCTCTGGACTTGTTCAACCTTGTAAATTAAATATTTTTGCCACGGATGCCAAAATGGTAGAACCACAGGTTCATGACTCATTACACCCCCATACCCTCTTTACATATAGTATATACAGGTATGGGGTGTAATGAGTCATGAACCTGTGGTTTGGTCCATGAAAGGTCATAACTTACAGGTAGCCCAAGGTATTTTGCGGCTTTAGTTGATCTTAACTGGGTTCCATGTAGTGTATATGGAAATTCTATGGGCTTTCTTTTTCTAGTTATTGTTAAAATCTCACATTTGTCAGGGTTGAATTCCATAGACCAATCATTTTCCCACGTTTCTAGAGAATGAAGGTCTTTCAGTAGAGTGTTGACATCATCTGTTTTTAATTGTTAAATTTAAATAGACAATGGCATCATCTGCAAATAGTCTCACTTTACCTTTAACACTATCAGGAAAATCATTTATATATGATAGGAAGAGACAGGGACCTAATACTGAACCTTGAGGGACTCCAGATAAGACTGGTGGGATGTCTGACTTTTGACCTTCAACAACTTGTTGTGACCTTGACTTAAGGAATGAGTTGACCCAGTTAATGACTTCACTATTTAAACCTAGTCTTTGCAGTTTCAGGACAAGTTTATGATGGTCAACTTTATCAAAGGCCTTACTGAAGTCCATGACACTTATATCTGTTTGTTGACCATGCTCTAGAGCGTCATGGACCTCTTGGGTGAAGCTAACTAATTTGTGACCTGAAGCCATGCTGATGCACCTTTTGATGCAATACAGGTCAGGGATATGGGTCTTTAACTGCTGGGTTTGTTTTTGGGCCCTTTTTAATACTGGAGCATTTACAGCATGTCTCCAATCATTTGGGACAATACCTGTTTCGAGGGATATCTTAAAGATATGTGTGAGTATGGGGTTGACTTCTTTGTGGAGCTCTTTAAGTAACCTGGGTGAGATTTGGTCTGGGCCAGAAGCTTTATTTGGGTTAAGACTTTTGAGAAGCTTGTTAACTCCTTCTTCAGTAATGGTGACCTTAGGCATAACTGGTTGATTATGTGAGATAAGCTTTTGTCTACAGGATTGGGCTAAGCTTAGGGGATGAAGCATGGAGAAAACTGATTCAAATTGTGAATGTTAGATGTTAGCCTTATCAGCAGGATCTGTAAATGTTTGACTGTTTCTGTACAAGTTGTCCTGTAAATCAAGTTCAAGTTCAAATAATTTACTGCATGAAATTGCTTTACACAATTTACAGGGGGATAGGTGTATATGGAGTGCAAACTTGGTTTAAGTGAGAAAAATGAGAGCAAACTTTAGAAAAATGGCAGTTGATGTGTTTTTTTAACGAGGTCAGGCGCATTCATACCAGTCAAAGTTATTTTCTTGAGAAGAGAATAATATATCACATGGCCCCATTGTCGACCTTGTTTTATCGCCAATGGTAGCCAGCTGAGCGATATAGGGTCATCTTGTTTTATCTGAGCTATAGTTTTTTTCATAACAGCTTTTAATCCCTATGTCTTTTAATAATGTTAACAAAAAAGTGTTATAACAGCTAAATATAGAAAACAAGTGGATGCAATACGAAGTCCCCAACTTGATATGCCTGGGTGAGATGAACAAACTACCAAGTTTGATGAAAATCCTTAAATAGTTTTGCGAGATATAGTCACATGACCTTTGACCCCAAGAGTGACCTTGTGAAAAGGATTATTCACATCTTCTCCAATAGATCTACATTTACCCAAAGTTTAAAAGGTTTGTAAGATGACCTTTGACCCTAAATGTGACCATGAGCATGCTTGGTCAAAACATAGATATTGTATGTAGTCTCCATAAGGTGAACATTTGGCTCAAATTTCAAAAAATCCTTTTAGGATTTGAGATATGGTCTTTTGACCATGGACCCTAAAATCTGACACAAACTTTGAGCAGGCAAGGTGTGGGCAACAACTGTGAGAATTAATCTCAAAATCAATCTATGGATGTAGAAGTTACAAAATACCAGAACTTTACCCTTTGTTGTAAGGTATGTTGTGCACAACACAACCTTGTATTATGTCAACAAATATGTAGTTATTTGAAAATTGGTCTGTGCCTGTTACAGTCTGGACTGAGTGCGGACTAATGGATGAAACTGAACAAGCCTATAGCTCACAGTTGGGGACTATAAAACCCATTACCTCTCAAAGTTTTTAGGTTTTTTTTTAGTTCCATGTGAGGTGTGTGTTTTAATTGGTGAAGACCATCCTTGAAAGATGGATGGTGCTTTAGCCAATTGTTCAGCATTATCATTGTTTTGGTCTCAGAAGCATGAAGAAAAAAAAAGAATGAAATCACAGCCCGAACTTATCTGACAGTGAAGGCTATATGGTGTGTGTGCAAAATCTAGAGGTAAGAAATCCCTAATTTATACCTATATTTTAATGTCAGAAATTCCTACTTTGTCTTAATCAATTTTAAGAAAGTTTTAGCTTTATACTTTTGACATGTTTTTTCTTGAAGTGGCACCAGATAGCATGCAGTGAGCTTGTTGCAGGCTTAGGCAGTGCAAGTCACGGTAAGCGGTAAATGATGACCATAAATTGAACAAATCATTTTTTAAATTTTTTTTTGGCGGGGGAGGGGTCACGAGGTCAAGGTCATGATGACTTTGAATAACACAGTTTCAGGGGAGTGAGGAGACAAAGAAAAAGTATTATGAGCATTGCTAATTGGTACAGTTTATTATCAGATACCCATAAAAAAGTATGTAACTTGCTTACTGAATCATGTTTCAAACTATTTTTAGGTAGTTTCTGCTGTACGAAAGAGTTGTTTTTTACAGTAAACAGACTTATTATACTGATACTGTTGAAATTCACGAAGACAATTCTATAAATATAACTCTACATGTATATGAAGTGAATCTTTTGCGATATTTGTTAATTAGCAAAAGCTGATATTCTTAAAAAAAAATAGCAAAAATCAAGTCATTGCAATGATTACCCAATTTCAAACAATTGAATTAAACCTCTTACATTAATAATGACAACTTAACATGCATAAATGTCTAATTTACTAAAGAATAAATACTAAAAGAATTGCATAAATTACTAAAGAATAAATACTGAAAGAATTGCACAAATAAATATCTCTAGTGAAAATTACAGGTATATATGATCATTATGGGAGTGATAATACTGACATCTTATACAGATATAACATAAAAACTTTCATTTGAAGTACAATGCACTGTCTATGGATCATCAAAATCAATAACAAGGAGACTGTGAAGGAGCAGTATCGCTCTGCTGGACTGACTGGACTGTTCTAAACTTTGTGAAAATCTTTTGGAAAAGTGACCTGTTATCAAGGTTTTAAAATAGTTGCCTGTAGCACGGTTGGTTTTCAACATGGTTCATTTTCTATACAGATCGTCTACAGGTTGCAGGCAACCTTCTTAGCAAGTTTTGTGAAAATCCATTTGGAAATGTGACCTGTAGAGCGTTTTCAATTTTTTTTACAATAATAGCCTGTAGCACGGTTGGTTTTCAAACAAGGTGGCTCATTTTCTATACAGATCATCTACAAGTGTCAGGCAAGTTTCTGAGCAAGTTTTGTAAAAATCCATTGGAAAATGTAATCTGTAGTGTCATAAAGTTTTTAAAATAATCACCTGTAGCACAGTTGCTTTTCATACACTGTGGCTCACTTTCCATACAGATCATCTACAAATTGCAGGAAACTTTCTGAGCAAGTTTTGAGAAAATCCATTGGAAAATGTGACCTTTAGTGTCATAAAGTTTTTACAATAATAGCCTGTAGCACGGTTGGTTTTTAACAGCGTGGCTAATTTTCTATACAGATCATCTACAGAGATCATCTAGTTTACATGCAACTACCTTAGCAGGTTTTATGAAAATCCATTAGAAAATGTGACCTGTAGTGTTATCAAGGTCTTACCAACATCTGCTGTACCATGGTCAGTTTATGCACAGCAACAGAAAGTCAAATGGCTAAAGGTTTCTCAAAGTTTCTTGTAAACTATATGGATGACTATCAAATTTCTTCAGGAATTTGGTCACCCAAGGAACATTCCCATATTATAAAATAAGAATTGAACTTTGATGACAATTGGATGATGAACCTAAAAGCCTGCCCTAGGTACTTTGATCACATAAGCTAAAAATCCTAAAAGCAATTTCACCACTATTCAACTTGTTGGGTTTGGTGAAACACTAGTGTACTGGTACATGACTGTACATTTTGTATAGACGAATGTAACTAAAGCAAATCTACATCAAAACTTGAAAATGTACATCTATATGTCTTATAAAGCATGTTGTATACATAGTTGTATATAATTATTATATACTTGTGATTTCTTTAGAATATTTCAACTGCTAGAAAGTAAAAACTAGGAAAAAAAACTTAACAGTATAAAAGTATAAAAGTATAAATACAGCAAACAAGCATTTTAACAAATACTTAAAATGTGAAAATAATTTAAACTAAAAATAATCTAATGATAATCTAACACTAATCTTATACATGCAGCAAGGCAGTTACGACTCCGCTATAGGGGTTAATTAACACCCGACAAAAGTGAGAAAAACTTTCTTTCTGCATATTAGGGGAAATAGAGCACTCTCACTTTACCAAATCTCTAAAATGGACTTTTCCATCGTTCAATAGCGACACATTATTTCTGCATACATGTATTAAGGGAAATAGAGCAGATAAGTTATGTGCTGAGAACATCTAACTTTTACCATGTCAAATCTCTAAAATGGACTTCTCCATTGTTCAATATAGACAATACCATTAGTTGCTCAATGGGGAGTATATGAAAAAAAATTACTGAATGAAAAGAAAACAGTGCAGATCAAGATCAAACAGCATAGATGGACAGGCTGATCATGATCTACACTAGTCGCAAAGATAGAACCCACTTTCGGTCACAAGGGTAAGAGTTAACGCCCCAACTGTGACCTGGAATTTGAACACATATGATTGGAGAACAAAATGATCACACCAACAGCAAGTTAATGTCATGGAACACATACTGGTACTCCCTGCCAACATTTAGATTAATCATATCTATACATAAAAGTTTAACATAAATTGGCTAGAAAACTTAAAAGCACAACTATTACTAAAAGTGATATGGACCCCTCTTTAAACCTTTGTAAGTCCAAGATAAAATTACAGACAAAGGTTAGTGAACACTGAGCTATATTTATGGTTCTTAAACACTCCCCTTCACCTTAATTATCTCTACCATCATAAAGTTTGACTAAATTCCTTGTTGTATTAAATATTCCAAAATAGTTTAATTGGTCAACTAATTCCAACATAAGGTTCACTATAACCAATGCTAAAGTTATGTAACTTGCTTTTTGTAAGACAGTGCAAGATTCAAAATGTTTACAAAGTTTAAAAGCTGTAACTGAAATATTGGAACCACATGCAACAGTGCAGAAACAGATGGATGAATCAACATTATTTTATACACGTCATTCAATACCAGCCTGTATTTTACAAAGATCTATTGCAACAGAAAGATTACAGTAATTAAACACATTTGAACAAAAAAAGAATGGAAATGGCGAAATAAAATTTCTATAAATTAATAAATTTACAGTATTTTAGTTATATAAAGAACTTTGCTCAAGTTGCTTGAGTTATCAAATTTTAGAAATATTAAATTTATGAAAATTTGGTAAAGAAAAGGGTAAAAGCTTTCACAGCAAAACAATACCATTTACAACATTTACACGAGAATTAGTACTGTAAACCAATAACTTTTTGCGCCAAAGAATGTTCACCTTTTGCTGATGTCAAACTGATTCACGAATATATAAATACACGTTTATGGAAACAATGAAAAAACATAAAAGATAAATTATTCACGTATTCTAAAGTTTGCGGAAAAATGGCGAATATAGTGAAAATACATTGCATGCAAAAATTAGTTGGTTTACAGTAACAGGCTTACAAAGATCAGTTGGACTAGTTTTCGTATTATTTCCATTATAACCAGTAAAGGTAAGGTGCTTCTTAATCTCAGCTACAATAAATTTATACTGTTGTTTGCATTGATACCATGCAATAACAAAAAATATATAAATAAGCTTTTGTATAGTGTTTACAAGGGACTGGACGGAGTGTACTGTTTACAAGTATGCATTGGCTTTTAAAGTGACAGCAGTATAAAATACATGCATTATCAACAAATATTATAAAAATATCCTGATTTCTTACATGAACACATTGTGATTTGTAATCGCTCACCTGACTACCAATGGCTATAACACAAGGTCAACAATTGCATCACAGGGTCAATTTTTACCTGAGGTCAGGATTTGAACTTGAACACACTTTGTAGAGGTCCACTACACAATGCTACATTTAAAATTTCTAAGCTCTGGGCCTTGTGGTTTCAGAAAAGAAGATTTTTAAGATTTCCTATAGAAATCTATGTAAATCAAGTTTTTCCTATACAACCCTATGTGAAATTAAGTGACACCCCCTGCCTCCTGTCAATTTTGACCCAGGGATCATGATTTGAATGCTTTTGGTACAGTCAACTAGGCAATGCTAGATGCCATATATCTAAGCTTTAACAAGCAGTCATGATTAAACAATCTTGGCTGAGGTTCACCATGCAGTGCTACATGCCAGCTATCTAAGCTCTAGGCCTTGTGGTTTCAGCGAAGAAGATTTTTAAAGTTTTTTCTATATAATATAAGCCCATGTAAAATCAAGTGACCCCCTGGTGGGGTCAATTTTGACCCGGGGGGGTCATGATTAAAACTTGGGCAGAGGTCCCCAAAGCAATGCTACCTCCCAAATATCTGAGCTCTAGGCCTTGTGGTTTCAGTGAAGAAGATTTTTAAAGTTTTTCCTATATTAGCCTATGCAAAACTAAGTGACCAACAATGGCCCACTGGTTTCAGAGATGTCATTTGAAGGAAATGATGGATGGACACTGGATAATGAGCAGTCCTAATTGCTCACCCTGGCATAAAGTCACCCAGGTGAGCTAAAAAAACATGCCATCAAAGGCCATAAGATATGGCCTTTGATACATAAAAATACTTAGTAAGACTTCATCTGATTAAAAAGTGAGGGCACTGTATACATTGTGTTTGTGTATTTCTGTATGGTGCATACTAGTAAATAGATGAAATCTGAAACTAATACAAAATGGGTTGTTCTTCAAATCTTATACATCGCTGTCACTTTATTCTATTGTTAACCCTTTTTTACACCTTAGGCTCAGCTGACCTCAAAATACAAGAAACTGGAATTTTATTTTTTAAAAGGTGTTTCTAGTATGTCTAGAGATGTATATGAAAATCTATCAAAAGACTGCGGATATAAATGCTCCAGCTAGAAACCATCGTATTCCCGTTTCCATTTGCTGTTTGCCCTTTTACCATCCTCTGTGTAATCAATTTCTACTTCCTGCATCCATTTGGTAACCTTATCATACATCTGTAATACAGTAATTTATCATAGTAATTACACCTTTTTTCTTCTAGGTTCATTAAAATCTGAAGACATCATACTGAGTTAATGTCATGTAACTAGTTTGTTTAAATGAGTTTTACTTTACAGTTCAATGTAACTGCAGTTCTATAAGTGGCACTATTCACTATTGGCATCATACCTCAGTTTATGCACCTTCTCCTCAATACCGCAGGGTCTAGGGTTCGATCCCCGCCAGTGCTATAATGATAGTATCCGTAGGTAAGACACACTAATTCCACACTGTCACTCTATATCTTCGAGGTTAATTAAGAGGTTAGTCACCACAGCCATCAATTTAAAGTTAAAAGAACATATTTCAGAAACGAGATAAAATGAATTGGCATGGAAACCATTTCTAACCACTTGATTTGTCTGTCAGGTAACAGAAAGCTATAAAGTTCATATATACAGTTGATCCTTCTTTGCTAAAGTGTAATCACCTTGGTTAAGGTAGGTATGATTTTGATAACTTCATAAAAAATATTCAGAAAATTAAAACTTCTATAGTACTTAGACAAAAAATAAAATTCACCAGTGAAATTTACCTTATTCAGCAATGAACTGTCTGTAGCAACTTCATCAATGGTTTGTACTTCGAGCTAAAGGAGAAAGGAGATTTTTAAAGCATGATCATGACATAGGAAAGAGCTTGTAGGTACCTTAGCAAAACGGCAGATTTTTAAAAGTACAGGTCAAAGGTAAGGGCTAAAAACCTGCCTATGAAAGCTTCTTCTACTACACCTAACCTTCAACTAGTATGTCACTAAGAAGTCACAGGCTACATTCTGTCACAACCAAAACCAAATTTGAGTACTATATACATGTACGCTTAAGCCATATGCACTGCCTACATTTTGTCAAAATAAGACTGGCTTTTCAACAGCCACTGTATCATCCTGCAATTTTTTAAGTCAATGTCATGAATTTGAGACAATGTTATTTGTTACAATTAAGCTTAAAAATCATTACAGTCAAAGCTGTGTCACAGACATAAAGACCACCCCATGAAGAAAGACCAGCAGGGAGATCAAAGTGCACTATTCCCCTACAGTAGAAACACCTGTGAATAAAGACCACCTGCAAACAAAGACCACATTAGTAGCTTCCAGACACTGGTCTTTGTTCACAGGTTTGACTATAAATGTTAAAACTGATACCATTTCTGTGATGTTTAAGGAACATGATGGCAATCCTAAAGCTCAGGATTTTATTAAGAAAAATAAATATATCTAAATGTAAATATAACATAACTTATGGTCTCTCGGACCAGACTTTAAACCCAAATCCCATGTGTAGGTGCAATTAATGCCATTATTCTCTTGAACGGACTTTCCAGCCCCCCGAAACCTAAAATATTCCCTTGGGGTGTTGGTCATATACAGTAGCCTAAAAATTGTGGTGACCCCGGGGGGGGGGGGCCGGTTTTGTGGTACTTTGGGATGGGACCCAGCTTTGTAGTTTTTTTTGGTCTTTCCTTTTGAGGGATATACATTTATATGGTTAAGGGTTCCTTTACAACGTCGTTTTCAAAATTATCTTAACTTGAAAACAAAAAAAAAAAACAAAAAAAAAAAAAAAAAAAAAGAAATACGATTTACAAAAATGTCAGGGATAATTTGTTGTACTCATAAAATGCACTCCTCCCTGAAACCTAAAATTATTTCCTCTTGGGGTGTATGGTCATATACAGTAGAACCTTTTCAAAATTGTGGTCTTGCATTCAGGCCTTCGGATTCTGCAAGAGAAAATGGAGGGGGAGGGGGGGGGATAATTACACATGACCTTGTATATTTGTAGGAATAATTTTGTAACTCAAGATATTTAGGATAAAAAAGCTGACCAGACTTCTGTTAGTATTTCCATTATTCTGGTCTTTCCTAAGTTTGAAAGGGATAAATATGTAAAAAAAAAAAAAAATTGGGGGAGGAGTTGAGAGTAAATACGTTCGATAGTATTCTATCAAAAATTAAAGTAGGGGGGGGGGGGGGGGGGGGGGGGGGGGAAAAAACAAAAAAAAAAAAGAGTGGGGTGTGGGGGGGGGTTCATCGTTATATGGTGGTTAAAAAAATATTTTTTTAAAAAAATTTTTTTTTTAAAAGGGCATAAATCTGTATAAACAGAGTTTGGGAATTGTTTCTTTACAAACATGATTGTCTTCAGATATCAAAATTCATATTAAACATTAACAATTAGCATCAACAAAAATCAAAACAGTTATGGGGATTGTTTCCATAGGTGTAAATTGGTGACACACTTGAGTTTCAAGTCAACACCTTTGATAGTATTCAAGATTTTTTTATAAAACTTTAACCATTTAAGATGTCTATGCAAAAATAACGTCAGCATAATTTGATGGTAGCCCTTTGGTTTCGAATACCTTTGATATATTCAAGATATTTGAATTATAAAATGCTGTGAAGTCTAAAACCCAAATCAATATTTGTTAAAGTAAAGCTGATGTCCTTATGCTGCAAAACACAAATTATTAAAAATGATATTTCACTTTATAAACATCGTTCTGTGCTTTCTGTTTCATTTTCCCGTCTTCTCTTTTTAAAGGGCAGAGAGAAACAGCTGGATTTTTGAGGTGACAGATATTTAAGGGTCTGAAATTTATGGAGTCTACTGTAGATTATTTGGTACTAAAGATAGCTCTGTGTGCACTATAAAATATGATAAATATACTTGTAATTACCATTTCTTTGCACCTCTGGTACAGGTGGTATCCAAAGTGATACAAGTTATGAAATAACTTAGTTCTTGGGTGACAAAAGCATCCCATGTGATACTGTACAGGTAAAAAATCTTCATCATCATCATCATCTACTTCCTCCTGAAAATATACCAATTTTATTTTGTTTTTTTTTGGTGATTTATCGAAATATCATGGTGGATTATTAAGTAAAAGTTGCCTTGTCAAAATCTTTTAACCAGATTAATGTCAAAAAGTATACCGAGCATTATGAATGAATGCTGGAAACAAAATGAAAATAATGTTATTAAAATGACACCTCCTTTTGTGACATACTCGACAAAAATAGAGTTTTAAACATAAACAGAAACAAGAGCTGTCAGTAGGACAGCGCGCTTGACTTTTTAGTGCTTGCCTATAAAACAAAACTTTTGACAGTTAAGGGCACACAAGACTTTAACTAGGAATTTCTAAGTACAAATTAAGAAACAATTTCACAGAGTTATCTTCTCTTGCTTACAGATAGGTCTCATGATGGTACATAAGTACTCCAACTTTCAAAGTAATATCTCAAATGGTTAAGTCAACAAGTGGACAAGAATGAAAAACTTAACCAAGATTCTAAGTCGATAAAGGGCCTTAATTTTTAAAACAAATCCCTGACAGAGTTACCTTCTCTTGCCTACATATGGGGTTATGATGTCTACTTACCACTTCATATGTCTTTTTATTGTATGGTCTCCCTGTTAGACTGACTAAAACTGACCATGGATGATCTTCTCTGTTACAAACCTGCAAGTAAATTGTACAAATCTTGGCATTTGTAGACCTTATTTAAAGTCCCAGGACCACAAGTAGCTCTTATTTTACCAAGAAAGATGTCTTATCAGTGGAAATGACCTTTATTTGTACAAAAAATCATTCCTAACTTAAACTTTTAAATCGATGTACATGTTCCAAAAATATAGAGCTGTATCTTTTTCAATGATACTGCAAAAAATAAGAAAGGATTTCTGCCAACTCTTTTGTGAAGGAACGATTTGAATACAAAAGAAAAGAAATAAATATGTCAACATTGTTTACTTATCATTGTCTTATCAGAATATTCATTTTCAAATATTGGTAACTTCAAAGTGATCCTGGAACTTTAAATATTTTGATATTAGACCTGACTTTCAGACATATCATCCAAGGCAACATCTTGATATCATCTATAATGACATGTGGCAATTATTACTGTTGATCACTTTGAATTCGTGAGACAAAAAGTTCATGAATTTTTATCTCTGGGTCAATTCACGAGACCATGAATTTGTGAACAAATGATCCCACTGGTAAATCACACTGTTTTAACAATATCAATCATTACCATAGAACTTTGAATAAGTGAAATGATGAATTCATGACAGAGTGCTCTTGGGAAAGATGTGAAAATGTTCTCGCGAAAACATCATGATTTATGGCACATCTTAGCAAAATTTCACCTTAAAACCAGTTTCAGACTGATTTCCATTTTGACTTTGACCTGAATTAACTGAAAGCACTGATTCAGAAGAAGTCAGCAGATTGAAAAAAACGTTTCTGCTAAGTTTCATAACAAACTGCTTGACTAATATATCTAAACTTTTAAATTGTAAACATCTTTATACTCCAAATTCATGAAAAAATTACCTGACATCTCTCTAACATTCCAATATCTCCTCCTGGCATTTCATCATGGGTCGAATCTTTCACAAATTCTGGATACATTCTTACATCCTTCTGAAAATTTAAGATTCTTGAATTAGGTTTTGTGTTGTTGACAGATAGTAAGATCAACTAGAATTGTGATGCCCCCTATTTCAACCTTTATCAGGAAACAAGAGCAGATTTCCATAACTTTGCTCCAACTGACATACATGCTCAGGTGAGCTAAAAACCAAGAAAGTAGGTCAGTAGGTCAAGTGACCGACCCCATAGAGAATCAACTTGGACCCAATGGGTATGATTTGAGCAATCTTAGTACCACCAGGCATTGCTACATGCCAAATATCTAAAGACAGGGCCTTGTGGTCTGAGAGAAGATTTTTCAAAGATGTTCCTGTATACCTCAATGTAAAATCAAGTGAGCCCCAGGTTCGATTTTGACCGAGGGTCATGAATAGAATTTTCTTTGAGGCCCTAATGGTGTGTAACCCCATTTATATTAAAAAAAATAACAACAAATGAATGGTCCACAAGACAATGTTTCTTGCCAATGATGTTTTTACATTGAGGCCTCAATGATTGGTAACCCTGTTTATTAAACAAGAAGGCCAAGATGGCCCTATATCGCTCACCTGTCTACCATTGGCTATAACACAAACTATCTAAGCTCTAAGCCTTCTGGTTTTAGAGAAGAAGATTTTTAAAGTTTTTCCTACATAAGCATATTTAATACAAGTGACCCCTAGGCAGGGCCAATTTTGACCCGGGGATCATAATTTTAACAATTTTGGTAGAGGTCCTTAACGTTATCCCACATGCTAAATAATTTAGCTCTAGGCTTTGTGGTTTCAGTGAAGAAGATTTTTTAAGTTTTTCCTATGTAAGCCTTCCAGTTCTTGAGAAGATTTCCTTTCCATTGCCATGGTAACCAGAGTTCTGCATGGAATGTAATTATTTGAACAGCTATGAAAGGGCTTCATGCAAGAAACAACCCTACCAAGTAATATCATCATTGGCCAAGTGGTTGCAGAGGAGATGTCGTTTGAAGGAAAATGTTAACATTCAGACAAGGTACACCAGGCGGAATGCGATCCTAAAAGCTCACTCGGTCACTTTGCTCCAGGTGAGCTAAAAATAACAAGGGCCATAACTCTGGTGTTACTGGTCCAATTGGGGGGTCATAAAAACTTACCCTAAAATCAGCACCCCAAGCTTGACTTTGACAAATGCCCATAGCCACTTCAAGTCTGCCTTCCAATTTTCTCTTTGAGTCAAGCACATCTGAAAAACAATTATCCCATTCATATTCAAAAGAAATTCCGTTACAGTCAGTCATTTCAATATAACTGTTGTCCTGAACAATGTACACCGCTGTTTCACAATTTTAAAGTTGGAGTTGACATGGCGCAGTGGTAGCGCGTTCACCTCAGGATCGAAAGGCCCCATGTTTGATCCCTACCATAGCCATGTTGGTAGTGTCCTTAGGCAAGATACAAATAATTCCACATTGCCTCTCTCTCTTAGAGGTTGACTCCATCTGGAATGAGTCTCAGGAGCAATTAATCTAAGATGTAAGAACTTGTTTCTCAATCGAGAATAAATAAATTAGTATAAACATTATTTTTAAATAATTATATACATTTTTGCGGAAGAATAACAATGGCCACTTTAAAAAAGGTTTCTGCTGCAAATATCAAAACCATCAAACTGTTATCCCTATGCATAGCCATACCTGGCTAAACTGCCATAATTCAGAATTGTTCCATTCTGGTTATTGATGTGTTACTTAACAGAAGCAAATATAAAAGATGCCACTGATCAGAATCAACAATGCAAGTGCATTGGAAGCTTTGCCTCAAATTTTAGTCCCCAAATGTCTATACTTTCACTGTATCTATTTTCAGATATAACACTACTTAAAAACAGAAAAAAACCAACCTCCATGTTCCTCACTATCCAAACTCTCACCACCAGCCAGCATGGTCATCCACAATATGTAGCAGCGTAACAGCTGTTCGGTTCCAGACGTGTCTTTCTTCATGTTCATAAACTCCTCTATCAAATCTCTGTTTTCATCTGGACCTTCCTCTATCCAGTCAGAGTCATTCCCTTCACTATCAGACTGAGAGGTCGAAGTATCAGATCCACTCTCGCCTTCTGTGTCATTGTTTTCATTGTAATCTTCAGTATCTTCAGCTTCTTCCAACTGTTTGGTTTGAGAGTCATTAATCTCCTTTATCTGGAAGAATATTGGCAAATATTTTACTCTATTCCAAAAAAATCAACTGGCTATCTAGAGGTCAACTATTTCTACTCATGTTGTTGCATGAATTTTACGCCTGATTCAATCTTATTTTTGTCATTTTTACATGCAGACATTTTACCTAGCTATCATTCCTGGAGAGAACCTGTTCTAGATCACCCTATCTTCTGCAAGAAACTCCCTACTTTCTCACACAAAGAGACATGGTCATCAGCACAAACCAAACCAATGATCCTCATATGAGAGTTGAGGTTACAGTGATTTTACTCGACTACAGAGACGTATTTCTATACATGTAGCAGAAAGTATTCTTACATGACAAAATCAAATATCTCTACATAATTCACACAGGGCTTCAAACTCTTTGTGTGACCTTGACCTTGGAGATAGATTTAAGTCACATTAACAATTGTATTTTAACTTCAACACAACTTATTGCTATATAATCCTTACTTGGGATTATTGTGACCTAGACCTTTGAGCTTAGGATAGAAGTGCTATGCACAACACACCTTCCGCTACAATTCCCACGATGCACCTTAATCGGATGCTTCTTTCACCAAGTAAAATCTTACCCTTTTGAACCTTTTCTTTGCAGACTCAGTTAAACCCTTTTCATCATCACATTCATCATCACTATCACCATCAGAATGATGACTTCTTTTCCCTGAAGAGCATGGCGTCGCTGATTTAGTTGGTGAGGCTGTGTATGACAAGGTAGCATCTGAATCTGTAATACAAAATCAGGTGACTTCCGATGTGCATGAGTCATGTTGAGGGTTCAACGTCATACAGTCATAAGTCCTTCTTTATTTCATATTACTAATACAACAGTTTTGCACTGAACCCTCGAATTGGGTCATTCACAAAACTACTTATTTGAAATAAATATTGACCCTAACAACAGGGTGTTGCCAGTTTCATGTCATTTCGTGTCATTTTAAATGTCGTTTTCTGGAAGGCAGAAAGTGAAGTGATTCAAATATTCTCAAAGACTGCCTTTCCTACTTCAGATTTGTAGAATTGCAAGTCATCGTCAAATCAACAGAAGCATGAAATTGTGTAGCAACTGTATGGTTTTATATAAGCAGTTGAGATCACTCTCCAATAATAATACAGTAGATCCTAACATTTGACAAGAACACACAGTGTAGGAGAGAGCGGGAGGGGTGCTGATTTACAATCTCCTTACCTACTAAGCTTAATGTAGCTTTTCACAGAGCTTTTGATTTGAAATGCTCACTTAGCCTTGCAGTTCTGGACAAGAGGGCACTTCCTTTTGGCTGCCATGGCAACCAGAGTTCTGCATGACATGAAATTATTTTAACAAATAGCAACACTCAAACTACTCCATCGGCCATACAATTCACCATAAGCATAATTGTTTTAAATAAAATATTTCATTTTAATCATGGCCTGCTAAACGTCTCATACAGATGAGTCTACTTTTTCAATTTGGAATGTACCATTAACTGTTCAAAGACATGCTCACCGAAAATTAAGCGACCGAATAGCAAAAACTGCAGATCATGATCAGATAATACTTATTCATAGCTCTCTCTTCAAACATTGGGCTGTGAAGTATATATCAGCGTAAATTTACCTTCACTGTCACTTGATGCTACTTTGTTCGTCTTCTTAGCAGAGGACACTGGTTTTATCACTTGCTCCTCATTCTCCTCGCCCAAGTCATTGTCACTTTCAACAGGTGTAATTTGCAAACTGCATTAGATAAAAAAAATGTACAGGTGAAAAATCATAAAACCATAAAGTTTTGTAGTTTTTACTAGCTACTTTAAGGTTGATCAACAACACACAGTCTTTACTTGAGACTAAAAGTCAGATTTCAGAAAAATATGCATAGTTTTGATAAATCAAGTGTTTTCTTATAGGAAGATTGGACGGGATTTATCAAAATTACAAACCTATGTATATACAGTTAAGGAAATATAGAAGGCTTTTACCTGTATGCATTATCCTGGTTGTCTACTGATTGTTGTCTGGATTTCCTCTGTGGTCTAGTCAGACTATCTGCAAGTTGTTTTACAGCCGAAATAGAAATGGTCTCTTCCTTTTCACCCTCAACTTCTTCATTTTCTTTGTCATCCTCATCATCATCACCTGTTAAATCTATATTAACACTCCTAGAAATTGTTCTAGGTCTCCTTTCTTTTTCCATCTCTTTATCTCCATCATTATCATCAACATCTTCCTCTTCAGCAGCAGCAGCTTTTGATGATCCACCCAACTTCAGAATCCTTCTACCCCTTGTTCTTGGTCTCATATCTCTTTCCTCCTCCTCCTCATCATCATCATAACAATTGGATGATGCACTCTTTCGTGTATCACCACCTTCGGTAAAGTTTAAGTTAAAACTCAGACAACGCCTTCTTGGTCTTAATTTTTTAACAGAATCTTCTTGGAAGTCATCAAGATCATCATCTTCAGTCTCTGAATCCTCTTCCTCATCTGCATCATCATCATCAATAAAATCATCATCATCATCAATAAAATCATCATCATCGTCATCATCATCTTCATCATCACCACCTCCAGCACCTGTAGCTCTGGTCTGTGTAAGTCTACCACGTCCACTTCGAGTAGTGCCTACTCTATTCTTCGTTCCACCTCTTTCTGCACCTTTACCAGCTGGTTTTTTTCTTCCATTTCTGCCAACACTACTTCCACGTGAAGACTTTCCCCTCTTTCCTCGCCCACCACTGACACTGATAGTGCTTGATTCATTTCTTTTACCAATACCTCTACCTCTGACTGCTTTGGATTTTCCCCTACTTCCACCTGTACTTCCACTACCTTGGACACTCCTAAAACTTCTAACCTTACCTCTGCCTCTTCCTCTATCACTGCTCCCAACAGCTTTAGACTCACTTCTTTTACTGCAACTATTACTACTGCCGCTAGAACTTGCATTATTTATGACATTATCACACTCACTACAAGAACTTCGTACATTTTGGGAATTCCCAAGCATTGATAGATTATTACTGTCATCCACATCCATGATTTCTTTTAGACCCTCAGCCTCAGGATCTGATGGATTATAATCAATTACTGTGGTTGGTGTGCTCCGAAGTTCAGTCTCTCCTAAAAAATAAAACAAGCGCATCATGATGGCCTTATATTGCACAACTGGAATCTTAATGACAAGGTCATGGTCAATTAAAATCAGTATCTGACATTGGTTTTTACACTGTAAGCATTGCTTGTTTGAAAGTTTTTTTACCCTTTCCTGATGTGAAAATACGGCTGCGTCTTATACGAGGGTCAAAGCAAAAAACTCAATTTCCCAAACCCTAGTAAGGGATGCGTCTTATAGTCGAGTGCGCCTTATACAAGTGGGTATATACGGTAATACTTATTTTAGTAACCGTGACCTCGACATATCTATGCTATTTACCTTTACTACTTCAACTTTGCAATTAAGTTGCAATTATCATTTTTTGTTAGTGAAGAATATCAGTTTTATGAAAGATTTTGAGGCATAACTATATCTGCTAACTTAGAAAGATTTTCTAGAAAAATTTACCATTCATTTTCTTCACCCTTACATTCTTCAGGGCAATCACACTGTCTATGCATCTCACATTGAACTCCACAGCCTAAAAAGATATTGAAATGTTCAGTAAACCAGTATCATTTCTTTTTACATCACAGCATTATAAGGAACTTAAAGCTAACCCATACTGCCTAATCTTCTAAAATTGACTAGTTCATCTTTCAATTTGGACTGTGCCATTCAGGGTTCAGAGGGGTGCTCTGAGAAAATTTTCAAACTGATGACTGATCAGTGTAAATTATGTATAAGAGGACAAAGATATGCAGGTTGATCATAATCTGCACTTGTAGCAAACATAAAGAGAGACGATTTCTTTGCGAAGTTTGCGTTCTTTAACTCTTACCAAGCAGGTAAGAAGTGATTTTGCCTTTGAAACCAGTAAAGATCAAGAAAAACCTGTATATCCTTACAATATGATCATGATTTTAACTGTTTGCTATTCAGTCAGCAAAATAGCTGAGTGGACACCCTTGTCAGCAATTAATGGTACTTTAAAGTCTTTAAAATACAACTTTACATTCAGTCTTAATGTGGAATGTGACTTATTACCAAAACAACTGTAGTTGATTATGCAACAATAAAAATTTAATGATTACACAATAACATTTTTAAGTATATCTATTAAATGTTAAACATAAAGGATACAATCTTACAGCACGAGGGTGACTGACAGGCCAGGTAGACAGATGGACAGCTGAGAAAAGATCCTGAACTGTTGTCTGACTGCTTGTCAACTGTACATTTTGAACCTTAACATGGCAAGTACAAGTGCTAAAAAAGTAAAAATACCTGTCTATTCCATAATTCAACAGTCACATCAGAGCCATACTCATCTGTTATGTTTATTCGTCTCAAGTCCTTGTACTTCTTCTCCAACTTCCATACACCTGTCACTTTACCAACAACATCTGTAAAATCAAATCACTGAAAGTATTGATTTTGTGTGAAAAATTGGGAAAAAGGAAAACTTTGACAACTTGCCTTATTTTCTAACCTAATGGCCAACTTAAAATTACTCTATTTCAATAAATATGTAAAGATTCTTCAACTAAAGTTTAATTCACATGCTGTAAGTTCTTTTGGGGATATCAAGATGTTACTTGCATCTTTTTATCTGATTTGACTGACAATAAGATATATAAGTTGATGACATACTTGTATTTCTATGAAAAAAGTATGACAATGAAATCTGGCAGCCTCTGTTTGACTGGTGAGCCTTTTGAATGACTTGAGTAGAGTTAACCGAAGTAAAACTTCTCAGAAATCCTACTGGAACTCTATTATAAAAACACTCTCAGCCTAAGGGATAAAAACCTAGGTTACCAAGGCTTTTTTATGGGCATATTAGCCCTTTGCTAATTTCTGAAATGGACTTGTCAATCTTTAAATTCAGACTGTTCAAAGGGGTCAGTAGACAATTACTGGCTGGATAGCAAACAAAACAGATCATGATCAGACTACTTAGATCTACACTAGTTGTAAAGGCAAATCATGCCTCTGGCAAGTTTAAAGTTTAGATAGAATAGATCTGGCAATATAAAAACAAAGCTTAAGTACACAAGCTACATTTTGTTACAGTGTTATTTGTGTTACAATGTTATTTGTGTTACAGTGTTATTTGTGTTACAGTGTTATTTGTGTTACAGTGTATGTCAACACTCACCTACAACTGATTTGTCTGACTGACTCAGCTTTGTAATGGGTGTGTAGGTGCTTCCATTATGACAGTGATTGGTACCCGGTGTGTGACCAGGCGTGTGATGGCTTGCTTCCCCATGCTGATTGCGTACAGGTGTGCACTGGCCTGTGTCACCACTGCCACTGAATCCAAGTGCATGCTGGCTTGCTATGCTATGTTGACTCAATTCAGGTGTTTGTTGATTTGTGACATCACATTGACTCAATCCAGGTGTTTGCTGATTTGTGACATCACGTTGACTTAATCCAGAAGTATGCTGATGTGTGACACCATACTGAATCACTCCACATTCTCCATGTGCATGTTGGCTTGTGACAGTAATCTGACTAAGTCCAAGTGCATGCTGATTTGTGACACAAAGCCCGTTAGATCCATCTGTGTGCAGGTGTCTGACTGGAGACTGATTCACTGTATCCTCACATAACGTTACTGCAGTTTCAAGCCTTAGTTGCAATTGGTAAGCATGTTTAACATTGGAATAATAACTTTTATCAACTTCAGTCACCCTTCCATCTGAGATAAAGTAGACCTTAAAACAAAAAGGCTGTTTTGGTTAACTGAATTAAACAAATTAAAATTACTATCAAGTTATCATGGCAATATATCCTGAAACGTTTTCAGAAACATGTCTTTTATAAGCCTGGGCATTTTCTCCAAGATTCATGAAGGTGCCTTAAGCCCCTCGATTAGGACAAAATTTAGCATGATAATTATCTAAAGGGCAAGCAAAAATCCTGGTGTAAAGTCTGATTTTGGGGAAAACGGCATGATTTTAACGAAATTTTAGTCGGGGAAGTATACCGTCCGCCGATATGTACGGTAAAAATGCCCTGTAAGCGCTGTGCTTTATTTTCATTATTAAACAAATTGACAGCGTAACAATTCAAACTACTGATAAGCATGAAATAAATCATAACCTTATTTTCTTCCAATTTATCATCAAATCTTTTGACATCCTGGCTTCCGAAGGCCAGAGCCTCAATAATACCAGAATCATCTTCAAGTACAAATTTCAAATATTCGTTTCCATTCTGTGATACCAACTTCTCTCCCTTACTCCTGACTTTAACACAGATCTTCCATCTTTCTCTGAAAAAGTATAATAAGACACTGGGCAACAAAATCAAGGCGCATTTGATTTATCCTAATTTATTTATTCTAAATTGCGAAACAAGTTCTTACAAACTTAGATTAATCCCTCTCGAGACTCACTCAAGATGAAATCAATCTTGAACAGATTAGCGGCAATGTGGAAATATCGGTGTTGTGCTTAATGCAAACAGCACAACATGGACAAAATCGCTCAAAGGCAAAATACTACCTTAGAATGTACTTTCTTGATTCAAGACATCACAATGAACAAAGGTTTTGTTTCCTTACCGTTCATCTGTTAAAGATGCAACTTTTATAGTCTCAAGCTTTCGAGGTGTCAGCTGGGCTGTATCCATCTACAAGACAATCAACACTTTCATTTAGAATCATGTTTTAAAACAACTACACCAGAAATATGCTACCATAATAAGTTAATGTTTCTTTTCATTTTTATTCTTGGTTTTTGTACATTTCATAAGTAAAGATGCATAGAGACCTGCAATGAAAGCCGAGGAATCACCTTTCCTGAATGTAAATAATTTATCTGTGCCCGGATGTGCAAAGCCAAGAATTCACCGTTTGGGTTCCTCCTCGTTTGTTTTAATCTGTATCTGTATTGAATATGTTGTATGGTGCCCATACTGGCACTTTAACAACGGAAGGTGGAGTGCGCAACACAATTAAAAAGAAAAAGAATGTTACTTTTGTAAAGCTTCGACTGTTTCATAGTTAATTAATGATTCATCTAGTCGATGTTGCTTGCCAGTTGAAAATTCAGAAATGTAAGAAATAGAGGATAATTGTTGGTTTCGGTGTAACATCACGTTATCATTTCACCGAGTGGGCACCAAAAGTGATATTTTCACGAGTGGTGCAGCCACGGGTGAAAATAACAACTTTTGGTGTTCACGCGTGTAATTATTGTGATATTACACCGATACCAACAATTTTTCTGTTTATTTTATGGTTAAAAGTCTACTTATATTGAGTCTGTTTCTATAAAATATCAAAATCGCGGGAAACGTCATTAGAAAACATAGCGCAAATGACGTCATTTTAACGACGTTTTCCAGCATTAGTTACGCTCGGTATACTTTTTGATGCTAATCCGGGTTTAAGATTGCAAAAACAGTGAAAAATAAAAATGGTAATCCACTGTTTCAAAACTGGATTATCACTTTTATTTCACTGAGAAAACTCTATAATTCACTGGAAAACATTAAATAATACATTTATAATAATTCCGGAAGAAGAACTGATACGGTACAAATATAAATTTGTAATATCAAAGTAATGCAACAATTATTTTTTTATTTAGAAAACGCCGAAAACTGAAATGTACGCGTACAAGTAGTGTCCGCGTACTGGTCCGGTATGTCTATATGCGTAGTTGTGGTTTGCGACTTGAAATCAGTGCTATCCATTTGTTTGTAGGCCTAAATCAAGTACAATACGTGTGATGAAAATCGTGCATATTTCCAAAACAATACAACCAAGCTACGAGTCCTTAACTTTACCGCATCAAAGAGCATCAAAAGACCACTGTTTTCCTTTTGAAATTGTCCACGGTCCTCAACTTTCGGTTTCAACAAAGCGATTTGATTGGATCAGTACATGTAAGGAGAAATAACCACGGCGTGTTTCACACTTGATTCTCAATTTCAAGAAATGGAAGAGTTGACTAAAGTTAAAGACGTAAATAAAGCCAAGTCTGGTTTTAAATGTTATCTTATCTAATCGCATTTTCTTATGTCAGGATATAAGATTGTAGAGTTTATTTCAACACACTCGTGTTTTAATATGGGGTACCAGGGTTGTCCTGTAAATCAAGTTCTAGTTCAAATAGTTCATTGCATAAAATTGCTATAGGGCCTACACAATTGATAGCAAATAAAAGATAATTGTAAAAAGTGAGAGCATATTACAAATTATCGAAAAGGAGCTAATATTAAACATAAATATTAGCATGTTACAGTACAATCCTGCCGTATTTGACTGTTTCATAGTGGTAATACTAGTACTGTTTTATAGTCACTAAAAGAAAGACAAATTAACAAATGTAACAGAACAACATATTTCTTTTACAAAAGGTTGTTTTGTTACATTTGTTAATTTGTCTTTGTTTTTGGTCGGTAAATAGCTTCAAGCTGATGTTGTATACTTATGTATAAAGATTATTGTATCTTGTAACTTTGCATGTTGATGAACGATTTTTGTATTCGAGAAATCATTTGCGAAAACTGCCTCTCTTTGCCATAGACATATGAAACATATTTTGAATTGTGGGAAATAAAATAAATGACGGTCGGATAAATATTAAGGGCTGACAGGACTGTCCTACGAGTTATACCCGAGAAACCCTATTCCACAGGAAAACATGGCACTGGTTCAAATTTGAAAAGTCGGCAGCGGCCTCTGTATGAATGTTCACAGGTTTTCACATACGTTTATTCAGCCTGACTATATTCACGGATTGAAACGGACACTATCCTTTCAGTCTAGAATTAATTGCATCGTTCGAGAACTCTGGTTGCCGAGGCAACCGAAGAATAATAGAACCGGTATGTAAGAAGACGGATTACAAGCAGATTATAAACTGTGTGTTTTATTTTGTTATATGGAACACCACTACACCACTGGGGTTCAACTTCCATCAAAAATTAATTCTTACATGAGCAGTCAGTTTAGTTAAAATACATTATAATTATCTCTACATACCTTTGGACAAGGGATGAATTTAGCCAACGTGAACAATTTGACTTAAAAACAAATTTTAAACTGATGAGTGAAGGGGCTGATGTCGGCCTTTGAAACTAAATAAGGGGCTTATGTCCGCCTATAGAGGATCATGTCATCACATTATAAATTTACACTTTCCCCTCATTTTGTTTTTCTTATTTATAAATAAAAGCTTGATTGGCGAACTTCGTGTGCTGTGACGGTATCAGTGATAACAGTTTGACAACTTGTTGCGCGGCAAATTTGTTTGAATGTCAATTAGTAGTATTGAAACTATGCCCCCCATATAGGGAAGTCATGCTGCGGGCTTTTCAATGAATGTTCACACTGGATAAAAAAGCTTTGTAGGTACTGTATGTAAGTGTCATTGGAATGTATCTTTGCACACAGTACATTAACTATCTGTGTAGGTTCACTGACACCAAATCCTTATACGGCGAAGTATGAAGTATAAAACTTCTAAATAAAACAGTATACTGGTAAAGTTCCGCTGTTAAGACCACTCCAATTATTTTGAATTCATGCAAAATTTGTGTAGACGATTCTACATTTATTTTCATATTCAACTCAAATAGGCTCATTTTAATTTACACAATGTAGCCTGGAGTGATGCAAGTGCTACTTCTTCTGTGTAACTGGGAATACTCAGAAAATACGTTTTAATGTGAACGTATAATTTATCACTCTTTTTCAGAAGATACTAAATATATGTATGCGATCTAAATGATAATAATTATCTACGACACTGCCATTTATCATGAATACTGCCAACCCCTCTCGCGTGTGTAATATGCAAAGACTAAAGTGCACGCCAGAGAGTGAGTCCGTGTCCGTGTCATATATATCCGTGACTGACGGTAATTTAGGGGTTCTCTATTTACTTATACGATTACAATTACCCCTATTTAAGTATGCAAGCTCGGTATGAAACAGTTATGCTTTTGTCTTTCGGATTTTTTAAATTTTTGCTGTTGATCTCTAAACTAAAAAGGTTTACATGTACATTTTAAGTGTTAAACGGCATAACTGCTGTGCCATACAAGCACTCTCATATTCGGAGTTTACTGTACTTTGTCACATGACCGAGAAAAATAAATGACATACCTCCTTATTTCTCTATGACTTCTACATATACAGTTAATTCATAATCCAAATTTTTATTTGTATCTTTCTTTGCTATAGCATCTGTGATAAACGCTATCCCTCGGTTCCGTCAAGTTCGAAGTAGATACGGCTCAATGATCGTTGTTGGTCTATAATAGTAGTGAAGACTCCTGTAAATAAACTACAATCGATGAGGCGTGACTTAACCGTTCACCTCGGTGTTTATCATATTATAATCTAATTAGATTAAAGTACAATATTAAGCCTCATACAGTGCATGGTAATATTTGCTCCGGCTAAAAATTGTTAAACAGTTCAGGTGTTGTCAAACATTGCCACGGGCAACATTTGTTTAAATTTGTTGATGGAGCTAGATCTAGTGTACAGGACCACTAACAAGACCTATATTGCTCTGTTGTAATATGACGTAACAAATGTTATCTTACAAATTTAGGTATTTTAAGTAGAGTATAACAGGGTAATCTCATATGCTAACACGACATCGCGACAATGCGATACGACGCACGACAATTAGATATGGCATCGCGACATATTGTGATTTAAGTGCAGACATATCGCCTGACAATTTGCATTGTCGCGTGTCGCAGTCGTATCGCGATGTTGTGAGTCGTATCGCATTGTCGCGATGTCGAATGGCGGGCGACGCACGACTTTTAAATGACAATAAGAGGGTTGCGTAGTATTTATTTACAAGAAGTCATTTTATTACGACTTTGATCAAAATTTTGTATTTAAAGCATATTTGTGACTATTTGTGGAAGTTTAGCTATACATCATAGGGCACGTTTCAGAACGCCTGAATATATCCGGCGTACGCCGGTATATCCAAGCATCATTGCTGATAATGCGCTGGATTCCTCCCGGGTTTTAGAAGCGAATAGACTGGTGTACGCCGGCGTGCGTGAAACGTATGGCCGCAAAGTTAATAATTTCGTTTATACGTTTATATTTATTTTTGTGACAAAAAAGGTCAGATAAAATCGATGTTTTTTTAAATTAAAAATGAGTACCTATATAGCGTACCTGTGCACGTGCAAAATACATGTGTTTGTACCGTCTCGGTGTCACGATTTTCATGAGCGCTGGTATCTCCAACCCATAACTACCCGAAGATTGTCTGTTTCCAAATACTACCATCATACTGATACTGTGTGCAGTGCATGACACATCCTGCGTTATAGAACTTTTATGGAAATTGGGTCATGCATGTAGAAATGGACAGGAAATCGCAGACGTACAGATGAACTGACGAATAAGGGATTAGAACAGCGCTGTCCACTAGGGGACTAAAGATATATTTCAAACCATAATTTACCGTAACCAGTTACTGATTAAATTGATGTAAAGTATAAATGACCAATAACTGAACTACAGCTATTCAGAAACTAGAAGGCCATCATGTCCCTATATCGCTCACCCGAGTTACGATTGTTCCAAGATCAGAACAAAATTTGAACTGGTGACCTTGTTTTTGGTCCCCGATATTCGAACTCGACCAAAGTTGACTATTGCATACGCAAGGTTTTTGTGAGCACTTGACCTGTGACCTAGGTTTTGACCGGATGTGACTCATATTTAAGCTCAAACTATGTTTCACCAAAACCACTGATTTTGACCAATTTTCACGAGTTCCAGTGAAAAATGCAGCCTCCATTACAAACACAAAGTTTTTCGATGATTTGATCCATATTCGAACCTGACCTAGAATTAAGACTGATTCCAAAGTTTCTAGAAAATCCAGTGAAAAAAAATGCAACCTCTATTGCATACGCAAGCTTTTCATATGATTTGACCTGGTGACCTAGCTTTGAACGATGACCCTTGTTCAAACTAGGATTAGATTCATTTAAGACACTCTTACGGACAAAGTTTCTTGAAGATCCGATGAAAAATGGAGCCCCTGTTGCATGCACACGTTTTTTTATATGAACTGAGATGGTGACCTAGTATAGATATCGACTTGAGGTGACCCAATGGACATCAAGCGATCACAATAGCTCACTTTGAGAACTTCGTGCCCTGGTGAGCTAATAAACAAGAACACTGTCTCACAGTTTAGCACATTTTTAATTTCATCAATATAGCATCACTTAACAATGACTTCACCAAAAACTCACAAAACAGAAATGAATGTTCAACACGATATATGTGTAAGTTCCTAGTCTCAAAACTTCATAACTTATACAATCAAACAAATATCATTAAGAATAAATACTATAGAGAAAGACTGGTTTCAAGTACACATGTACTAAGACTTTGTAGTTTATGTATGTAAGGACATTGATCGTCAACTGTTCAAAATATTGGGAGGAGAATAAGGTTGTAGTTTCGTATGTATTTGATAGCAGACTTGTGAACCAATTATATACAGTCAAACCTGTGTACAAAGACCACTGACCAGGAGAAACATAAGATGGTCTTTGTTCTAAGGTGGTCTTTATCCACAGGTATTTCCACAATAGCTGAATAGCACACTTTTTGGTCCCTGTTTGTCTTTATTCCCAGTGTGGTCTTTATTCGGAGGTGGTATTTGACACTGGTTTGACTGTAAACAGTTACATTAAAACGTGGATAGGAAAGCTGTAACACTGCCTGACCTTGAAAATTGCATATATGTAAAGTCTCCTAACATTTTTACAGTAGACTTCTAAATTTTTAATATTTTATTAAAGTCAAATCTCCTGGAAAAGTTTCTGGAAAACTTTGCATGTTTATGAAGCTGGCAAGATACAATCATAGGATAAGAAGTTGATGAAATACCTATAAGCTTTCATTTCTAAAAGAAAAATTTATGTAGATGCTTGTATAATTATTCCTTTCAGTTGGTATTTATTTGAACATACATGTACATTATGGCAAGTAAATATACTATGGTATACATATACAAAATCGTAGCACTATTCTTTCAATTTTAAATTAATAAAAATTCACATATAGCAAATGTCAAAGAACACAGTTCAATATGTAAATTTATCAATGTCTCTCTCTAAAAAAAACAATATGAAAATCAAAATACCAGTTCTGTTGTTGTAGTTTTAAATATTGTCATTTGGAACATTCCAGAAAACGCTATGTTCCAATAAATGCACAATTTACCATCACTCGTGTAATACCAAGTAAAATATCAAGTAGTTTCTGGATAGAAAATGGTTCCACATACAGTCATGTGCAAGACTATCCACATCAGTGTACTGATCTGCAATGTGTCTGCACATGGAATATTCCTTATAATATCCAGAACATAACCATCCAGGACATGCGTATAGCACATTACATACTGATTTAAATGCACATTCCCATATTTTTCTGCAAGGTTTATTCATTTGCAAATGCAGTTTTATTATTTCCATACTCAGTCATATCAACTAAAACCGTCTACAGTCATGAAAAAGTGACATGTGGTCATAATTCACTGGTGTTTCTACTACAGGAAAGTAATGATTTTGATGGTTAATTCACAGGGTGGCCCTTGTTCACAGGTCATCTTTAACACTGGTTTGATTGAATGTGAAACATAAGTAACAGTAATTGATAGAATAAGCACAATATTTGGGTGCATAATAATGAATGTAAACCAACACATGATATTAATAGTTCATAGCATGAATAAACAGACTTTTTTTTTAGTTACAGACTTTTTTGAGGATATATATTAATGACACAGTGATTATTACTATTTCACAGATAAATTATGTACTTTTAACATATACTTTTACAATTACCGATTCCATGGCAATATATACTCAGTTGCAAAAGGAAGTGTGCACGTTTTTATTTTAAATATCTCTATATTGATAAAACATATCAGTCTCAAATTTCAAACACTACCTGTATACACCATTTGCTATCAAATGAATGTGATATCAATGTCAAGAATGTGCATAAATTGCTCTAAATTTTGATACCAAACATATAAATATTTCTGTTAAAAATAATACATACACCTAACAAAAACCCCAGTGCACACTTTCTTTAGCAACAGAGTATATATGAGAGTAACTAAATACATAAATGTTTCAAGTTACTTATGTGTAAATCATAACAATGTGTTTATGATTTCAACTATCATGACATAGTATATTACACATCATCGATCTTTCATATGTGATGAAAAAACTGAATAATTTAATTGATTTCACTTTTCTATGCTGAACCAGTCTGCCAATGAAGAAACGCGGAATGTGACAACTGCTTTTCAAGAAGAGAGGTGCAAGAGTAACAAAAATTTCTTTTTACTTCAACAATGACTGATCAACAAGATTGGGGTGACATAACATGGCAAATTCATTCTTCCTATACGGTACATGACCTATCAATAATCTGTAATAAATACACCGAGAGCATTGCTAATGACACTTTCCATTTCTCTATATTTCAAAATTCATTAATCTTCATTTAACGTTACAATATACAAATGTTCTCCTTTTTAAGGTGAAGTAGCCATGATAATTATAAATTAAGAATTAACAGCTAAAAACGAGAGCGAGTTTTTTTTTTTTTGAAAGCAACGAAACAGTTCCAATTATTGCAATCTACACATCACTGTGTCTCATTATTTCTTACCAAATTTCATATAAACATATTTTAACAGGATTCAAACCCCGCTCTGAACAAGTGAAAAGTACAAAGGACAGAAAATTATGTACCCAGTAAACTAACACTCTCCTATGTTCCATGTACTAAACTCAAAGCTTAACATGTCCCAGATCCATTAGATTACACAAACTCCAATCAAACATGATCATGCATAAATAGACGAAAATAACAAAGCAACTACTATGGTATATGCTCCTTTTCTGGCGGAACATAAACATGAATTCATACACCAAAAACATAACAGAGATCATTTTGATTTAATCAAGAAGCTCAATAAAAAGTATGGTAAATATAGCAATAATGAAAAATCTATAAGCAAATATGATAAACGATTCTAAATATTAAATGATGTAAAAATACTGTCGAGCAATATTTTTGATGTCCGAAATGGTGGTCGCTCACCCGAGCTACTTGTTGCGAGTTGTTAAAAGTCATATCTGGCTGACTTGAACTTTGCCCTCCTGAACATAAAATCAGAACATGCCATCTGCTGATCATATATAACCAAGATATAAACTGGAACAAAATCAGGTTATAAGACAGCGTGCTTGGTCTTCAAAGTGCTTTATAGGTGAAATGAAAGCAACCGCATCAAGTTCAACAGTGCATTATTTCTTCATTAATACAATTCAGAAATTCAAGACTTGTTCCTCTGAGCTTTCTCATCCATTTCAAACACTTGTATGAAAGTCTCATTCCAATATGTGCATTAATTTTGAAGATAGAAATGTTCATGCACAAGCAAGATTCTTTTAAGCGGAAAAAGGGGCATAACTGTATCAAATACAAATCTAATGATATAGCTCATAAAGTGGGATATTCTCATGCTTGGTCTTATGACCTTGTTTACAGATCCAGAGCACCTAGCTTAAGTTCAATCGAAATATCTGTATTATTTATGGAAGGTCAAACCAAATATTTCCATTATTTATGGAGAATTTTGTTTAAAGTTTAAACCAAATGTGTGCATTATTTATGGAGAGATTTGGTTTTAAGTCTGAACCAAATATCTGTTTTTTTCAAGAAGAGAACTTGCAAGCAAAACTTTGACCAAGACGTGACACTGACATCAGGGTCAGTAGAATATATCTCGCACTATTTTTGGAACACTTGAACTATTAAAATTCAAATATCAAACATATATTTTGTAGACAAGCATAATGCTGACACAGACAGATGAGTTATGGTCGTAACACATCACCAGAACTTTTGGTTTGGGTGACGATAAAATGGCTCACTATCAAATTCATAAATATAGAACATGCAGTTCTAGGAAAATAAATATCAAAATCAATGTTAAACATTTGAATAAATGCATTTTATGGGTTATCATAAAGCTTCTAGAGGCAACACTGAACCTTAGTCAATCAACATAGGAATAGTGATTGGATTGATGACATAGATGCTGATGATTGCAAGATGATGACATAGATGCTGATGATTGCAAGATGATGATAATGATGATGATGAAAATAATTATGAAGATGAAGAATGACAAAAAAATGATGAGAAATGATGATTAATACACTGATGTTGATGACTGCAACAAATGATGATGATGACTCTGATGAAACTGATGTGGAAAACACAGATGTTGAAAATTGCAAGAGATGGTGATGATGCTGATTATTTTATGATGAAGGCTGTAATAATTGACAAACTGATGACGAGTACAAGAGATGGTGATGATGATGCTGATTATTTTATGATGAAGGCTGTAATAACTGAGAAACTGATGATGAGTACAAGAGATGATGATGACAGATGATCATGATGCATCTAATGTATGAAAGCTGTAAGGCAATTACTGTTCATATTTTTGGCCTAGTGATGATAAATGCTGACAAGATTGGCAAAAATACTGAAGTATCCACTGAAGAGAGTGCTGTAACTGGTGGTGATGATACCGACGATAGCAACTTTGTTGCAAATCTGTTTTAATACTTAAGGCGAAATGCGAGTTGAAAAAGGCATAGATTGAGGATGATGACAATGACGGTGTGACCAAGAAAACGTTATAGGTTACTAATTCCGTAAAATACAAAACAGTTCACAAATCGGGTATACACAAAAATATGAGCCAACAATAAGAAAAGCTTTGAAGCATGTAAAGAATTTCTATATCAAAACATTTGCCTTTTGCCCCCATCTCTGTTCAGACCATGGACTAAGTGCCTTTATTCATATACTCACACCATGGCAGTGTAATTTTTCATACACTGAGACACTGATACTATTAACCCTGTAAATGACAAACAGGTCTCGCGTTAAGGCTTTTCACTTATGCTTTAAAATGTTTATTTTCATCCAAGTTTTTCTTCTTTTTACATAGGAAGATCAAAGTCATCAAACAGGAGATTCTGTTGCTGTGGCTGAGACATCTGGGTACCCATACCAGCTGGGCCCTGACCTGGCATTCCTTGCTGGCCTCCGCCCATCATGGGAGGCTGACCTTGACCCTGCATCATCATTTGTTGTTGTTGTTGTTGTTGCTGCTGTTGGCGCTGTGAAAAAAAGTTTAATAACATAAATTTTTGTAAATTGAGAGTGACAGTTCGTCAGAGTTACCCAGGGTTCTGAATAGTTCTGAAAGAGTCCAGCACCCTAGTTCAGAAATAAGCTCGAAGCAAACAGCAAAATGTTGGCGTCTTAAAGCAAAAACATAAAAGTCCTACTGTTAAATGCACTAGTTTTGCATATTTATTTGGACAGTCAATTGGGCTACCACAACATTTAACATTTTAACTTATGTTTTTACAATGTTTCATTTTTTTCCAATGTATATGGCACAGGAATTTAGATGTTTCCGTGGGAACTATTATATATAATACCTGATTCAGCAGCAGGTGTCTAAGCTGCTGTTGTTGTTGTTGCTGCTGCTGCTGTTGTTGCTGCATCTGTAACTGCTGACGCTGCTGCTGCATCTGCTGCTGTTGTTGTTGTTGTTGTACTGTTAAATATAATAACACTTAAAGTAATATTAACATTCAAAGTGAAGATCATAACTTTAAGAAAGACATTTGCCAGTGATCTATATATATATTCCTACAATAACGAATATCGCCATATCTAAAACTAAAATATATGAATCTGTATATTAAACCATTTCATTCCCATTGAATAAAGAGGAAATCTGTAAAAATCTCTTTTTAGACTATCCTAGTCAAAAATTGAAAATCCACCCTACATATATTTTCATTTATGCCAGTCAATAAGAGAAATATTTCATTACTAGTCACTTGTTTTGTGTTTTTGAAGCATCTACTGTGTTTTATGCTTCAATCTTGATCATAATTCAAAATATTTGAAGGGTCATATAACTCTTAACGAGTTATAGACCCTAGTAATCAAACCAGTGTTTTCTGAAAATGCTTAAAATCAATCCAGTTTATTCCAGAAACTCTTATAACTCAAGAAGCTATACTAAGCCTAAAGAAACCTAAATAACCTGAAATGACAATTTTAGCCACTGGTAATATCATCCACAACTCAGACATCGATTTAATTTCAAAAACCATACACGTTACATTTCGTTTAAAAAACATGATGGTAAACACATTCTTAGAATTAATTTCTTAGGAAATCTTTTTTTTTTTCCTCTCCTCTGCTCATTAACTGTTTCACAATACATGATGCTCTTTCTTGTATTTTGCTCTCTTTTGAATTATTTAACATTAGCCAAAAGATGTCTCACTTTAGATACTGCTCTTACTTAAGTTAAGAACTCTTTTGCCCCTCCCATATGTGAATTGGTAAGTATAATATAAAGGTTACATTGTTACGATGACATGAAATACAACAGTGCAGATCAGAATTAGACTGTACGGATAAGCTGGCAGATCATGATCTGCACTGGTTGTAAAGGCAGACTTATTTACTACAGGGTACAAGTTAAATCACTCTTTCTGGGAAAAACCCCCCCCACTTTTGTACTTTGAAATCAGATACAGTTCGTCAGAACATGAGAAAAGTTTACGTTCTGGAACTTCATAGTGCTAATTCACACATACATCATGTATTATACAACATAAAGACATTATCACATTTTAGAAAGACTCGCATGCGGATAAATAGTTTCTGCAAATGTTGCATTTTGTTATATATATTTTCTTTATCTCATATTCATTTGAAGATTTGAACACTATTTCAATAATGGAAAACAATTATACCTGACCTTTGACAGGCTGCCAGAATTTTGCTGGCATATCATCATTGAATATACATGTTTATAACCTTGAACTTTCCTTGACTAAACTATAACTTTAAAGAGAAAGAGTATTTGTATGACTGCCAACACACAATTTCATGCAAGAATATTTAAGGGAACATAAACCAGGTGTACATCCGCTTCATGCAAGCCACATCACTGGATATATACAATTTAATACGTGTACATACATTCATTAAAGACCCATATACAAAATGTATAACAGAAGACAATATCTTTTATATACTTTTCCCAAAATCCAGAATCTTATATGGAAAAATATGTTGTTTTTTTTGGTCATTTTATAATACATGTACTTAAAGAGGCTACCCTACTATACCAAAATGTTTAAAATTGGCTAAATGTACATAAAATAAGTTTTTTTTTTCAAGAAAAACATAAACTTATAATATCAAAAACTGGCTCATTTCTGAACAAAATGCCAATTAAGCAACCTTTTATAATAAAAATCACTATCCACCAAATATTGTAAACAACTATTAAATGAATGTTTAACGGCACCACAACACATTTACCTTTTGTTAATTTTACTGGTTAATACACTATTACTACTTTTGGGCTGAATCTTTTAGATACTGGAAATTCTTTCCATTAAGTATTGTAAGGTTTTGAAATTATTTCAAAATGCATTCAGTTTTAGGGTGTGCCTCTTTAAGAATGTAAAAGCAGGAGGGTCATCGTTTTCAGTACTAACTAAGTAGGATATGCCAGGATATTGTACTACACCCTTTCCAAGTTACCACACAGTTTGATTTTTGCTAGTACGTAAGTTCACTGCAATTATTCCGTAAGGGAAAGCTTCCTATTCTAAGAACACTGTTCTAGGCTCCTGTGTTATAACTAAAGGTTAATGACTTAATTTTATCCGTACACTTTTACTACAGTGAAGGCAATATAATTAATGTACATCTTTTACAGAAACTCTCTGACCCGCTTTACAGTTTATACTAATTTATTCGTTCTTGATTGCAAAACAAGTTCTTACAACTTGGATTAATCGCTCTCGAGACTCACTCCAGATGGAATTTATCTTGAAGAGAGCCTGAGGCAATGAGGAGCTATGTTTCTCGCCCAGGGAGTAGGGACACTACCGACATGCCTCTAGTAGGGATCAAACCTGTGTCCTTCTAATCCAGAGACCAAAGCGCTATCACTGTGCTGCAGTGGCTACAACCATTTTATCCAATATTAACTTCAATATCTTTTATTCAGGTACTAGGAAAGGCCTCAGTTATCTCAGGTCTGAGTTAATCAATACAACACAGTCTGTACAATGATGAGACAAATAAAAAGGAACAAAATTATATTACCACGCTGTCGGAAAACCAAAGTTAGCCCTTAGTGACCAGCATGCAACCAAGTCAGGTTGCACATCTGGGCAATCTGGTCTGAGCTTACATTGTTTCCTTATAAGTACGACCGACCTTAACATTTTACTTCCAACCTCAAGCTGTTTTATAAGAAATGATCCAAAAGACCAATTTTCAAGTGATTTAGAGCAAAAAAAGCCCCTCCCCACCATGCCTCAAACATAACAGTTGACCGAACTTTATTGTTTTAGCAAGGAGATGGTAAACACATATTCTTCTTTGTTTGGCCTAACACTTCTTTCTTCTCTTTTTACTATGACTATTAATGTAGAGGCTTTGGTTTTCCCACAGCGTAGCTCAATTATTATGTGAAATAAAGTAAAACTCAAGCAAATCAGCAGAACTAATATAACACAACTAAATATCTAAGAATTGGCAGTCATACTAACTTACAGTACAATGTACCCACGGGAACAGTTACCATGGCAACCAACACCATGTGAAGGTGAAACAGATATACAAATACCTACCAGAAAACATATTTTGTGGTGGACCATAATACATCTCGTCTAAGAAAAAGAAAAGTTAGTCCAAACAGGTTAACGTTCATGTTAGCAGGAATAAATAAAGCGGTTAGCAATAATAAAATGGCTGACTTCATTCTATGTACAAAATGATGAAAATAACAAGGAAAGGAGGTAAAATTCCAGGATAACTTTTAAAACAAGAGCTGTCCATAAGACAGCACGCCCGACTATTGTGGGTGTTTGCTAACAAAACAAAACTTTTATCAGTATAATAGCAAAAGAAAATTCTGCTAACTATTAAGTATAAACTAGGAAAGTTGAATCATAAAAAAAGTCAAAATCTATAACTATTGATTTGATTTTTAGGAAATTAATTGTTTGATACAAAATTTACCCTGAACACTATTGTAAGGTTTGATAACCATAAGTGGTTACTGTGATATGTGCATGATAGTACCTTGCATGAAAAACTTTACCAAATTTTCAAAGTCAAACAAGGGCCATAATTTGCACTAAATGATTTCAAGAGTTATCTGCTTTTATTGTATGACACCCCTAAAGACATGAACAAAGTTTCAAGTCAATATCATAAGTGGTTACTGAGATATGTGCATGATAGTACCTAGCAGGCAAAACTTTAACCAAATTTTCAAAGTCAAACAAGGGCCATAATTTGTACTAAATGTTTTCAAGAGTTATCTGCCTTGATTGTATGACACCTTAAGACATGAACAAAGTTTCAAGTCAATATCATAAGTGGTTACTGAGATATGTGCATGATAGTACCTAGCAGGCAAAACTTTAACCAAATTTTCAAAGTCAAACAAGGGCCATAATTTGTACTAAATGTTTTCAAGAGTTATCTGCCTTGATTGTATGACACCCCTAAAGACATGAACAAAGTTTCAAGTCAATATCATAAGTGGTTACTGAGATATGTGCATGATAGTACCTAGCAGGCAAAACTTTAACCAAATTTTCAAAGTCAAACAAGGGCCATAATTTGTACTAAATGTTTTCAAGAGTTATCTGCCTTCATTGTATGACATCCCTAAAGACATGAACAAAGTTTCAAGTCAATATCATAAGTGGTTACTGAGATATGTGCATGATAGTACCTAGCAGGCAAAACTTTAACCAAATTTTCAAAGTCAAACAAGGGCCATAATTTGTACACATGTTTTCAAGAGTTATCTGCCTTGATTGTATGACACCCTAAAGACATGAACAAAGTTTCAAGTCAATATCATAAGTGGTTACTGAGATATGTGCATGATAGTACCTAGCAGGCAAAACTTTAACCAAATTTTCAAAGTCAAACAAGGGCCATAATTTGTACTAAATGTTTTCAAGAGTTATCTGCCTTCATTGTATGACATCCCTAAAGACATGAACAAAGTTTCAAGTCAATATCATAAGTGGTAACTGAGATATGTGCATGATAGTACTTAGCAGGCAAAACTTTAACCAAAGAAGCAACGCCGACACCGACGCCGACGCACAAGTGACTGTAATAGCTCTCCATATTCTCCGAATAGTCGAGCTAATAAGTATTTCTGAATAGTATCGACTTCCACAACAATTTTATACTACAGAAGAAACAAGAGTGTGAAACTATTGCAAAAATATCTGTCACGATTGTGGCAAACCTTACCGCGAATGACATTGTAATCAAAACCCACAATCACCCTAAATACACCACACGCTACTGGGACAATTTGATCACTTATAAATGATATAAAGCCAATACATATTGTGACCAAGTTTGGTAAAAACTGGACAAAAGATTTCAAAGATGAAGCGTGACCAGTGCTAATTTGACAAAATTTCAGCAAATTCAAGGGCCATAACTCCAGAGTTCCTGCAGCAATCTATGGCTTTTCATCAAAAATCCCCGATAAATTGCCAATCAGCATAATGACAATGTGTGGCGACCCTCCTTGTGCAATGGTGCATGAAAGATATTCATTTAGAAATGCAGGTAGTGCTACATGTACTGTTTTGACAATTCAAGGGCCGTTACCCTAAAGTGACAGGGGCAATACAGCCTGTCATCAAACTTGGCTGGGGCATAATGCCCATAAACACTGTGTCCAGGTTTGGCATTTAAGGCAAAAATCCAACAAATTCTGCGGATATCATCTACTGGTACCTGCCTATCAGCCACAAGTGATCCCATTATACATCCTGTCTTAAGAGATGGGCATATAAAACAGCACTAATGCACAAAAAGCTTTCTTTCAAAGTAAATCTATAATACAAAGAAGATTAATGTATTATTAAGTAACATATAACCAGGTTTTTTACCGTCCTTATGTTTCACAGTACACTGTTCTACTATGATAATATGAAGATTCATAACAGATCCAAACACCTTTGGGCTCATCACTAATTCATATCAATAAAGACAATTTCCACACTTGTGAAATGATGCATTGTAAACCATTTTTGGAATATGTCCTGGATTTTTTTGCTTTTCGTTCCATCTCTTATAATTCTCCATTACACATGTACAATGACTCAAAAACATAAAAGATTTTCAGCACAACAGAACTCCATTCAAAGTAGAGTGACCTTTTAATTCTATATTCCAGAATATGATCGTATATTTTCCATGTGTGAATCAATTACGTGTTCCCTAAATCTTGCTTCATATGAACAAAAATTAAGTCAGTAAATCTTTAACAGTGCTTCACCAAAATACCAAGCCATGTATGATAAGCCACACATTTATAAACTGGTTAAGAGTGTACATATCTCTTTCAATTAACCAATAATGTTTAGAAATAACTACATTAGAAAATGTGAAATCACAGGTATCAGACTGGCAAATCAACTGTTATTTCCTAGGTATTTGACTATCAAATCAATTGCAATGTCACAGGAATCAGAACACTAAATCAACTGTAACTTCACAGGTATCAGAATACCAAATCTGCTTCAAATTTCACAGGTATCAGAATGCCAAATCAACTGCACTGAAAATATTTATACATGTATAACAATCCATTTTTATCAACTTCCAACTTTTCAAAACAGTACATTCATGTACACTAATATTTTCATACCAATAGGTAAACATATTTTCTATGTAAATGGCCACTACATCTAACGGATAGTTCACCAAACACACGTGTCACACTGCTCACGTAACACACGTGTCACACAACACACGTGTCACACTGCTCACGCAACACATGTGCATATTAGTACTTATTTACAGTCAAATGCCTGTGATTTCACATTTTTCACTCTAGGTTACTTTTGTTATAAAGCACTTATGATTTTCTACGCAAATACAGACCTAGAAGTTGCTGTTGTCTTGCTTTTTGTTCCTGCATTTTCATGGCTTGAACCTATAGAGAACAAATAAACACACCATATAACTGTTTGTTTCAGCAAAGGATCTTGATATATTTAACTGACCAAGCACAGAAAAGATATTCTCATGTAAATAAGTCACAGAAAAATAAATAACTTTCAGTATTCATGAATGTAAATTAAAAAAAAAAAGTGAGGCAAATCTTTCCAAATATTGTATACATTTGTGCAGACAGAAATTATAATGTTATTAAAGTTGAATGACTTTGAAGTATGTCAACTGTTCTAAGGAGATACCATTTGACTGTCTTGGTCCATGCCCATTCTAGGCTGCTGCATTCCTATTGTACCACCAGGCATCTGCAAAACATGATAACAACAATAAATGTATGTAAATATCAAACATAACATGTATCGAAACTGAGAACATATAATCGGGTAACTGACCACTCTCTATATGAGAAAGCTGGCAGTTTAATAAATAGAAAAGGAGGCTATAAACAATGATTATGTTCTCATATAGAGAAAAAGAAACTATTGACGATGACTTTGCTCTCATACAGAGCCATGACTATGTTCTCATACAAGGAATAGGAGTCAACCAACAATGACTGTGTTCTCATACAAGGAATAGGAGTCAACCAACAATGACTGTGTTCTCATACAAGGAATAGGAGTCAACCAACAATGACTATGTTCTCATACAAGGAATAGGAGTCAACCAACAATGACTGTGTTCTCATACAAGGAATAGGAGTCAACCAACAATGACTGTGTTCTCAAAAAGAGAATAGGAGTCAACCAACAATGACTGTATTCTCATACAGAGAATAGAAGTCAACCAACAATGACTGTATTCTCATACAGAGAAAAGGAGACTATCAACAATGATCATTTAAACTGCCCACATATAAGTAACTAAAATACTGTCAGAACAGCTGCTTGACCAAAAGAAAAACTAGAAGCCCAGAAGGACCAGTATCACTCTACTGGACCCACTGGACTGTTCTGAACGAGTTTTGTGAATGTGACCTGTTATCAAGGTTTTAGCACAATTGGTTTTCCCACAGCATGGCTCAATTTCTACACAGATCATCTACAGGTAGCAGGTAACCTTGTGAGCAAGATTGTAACAAGAGGGCCAAGATGGCCCTATATCGCTCACCTTGGTACAAGTCCACTTGCCTGGTGGAAGATCACTAGATAATGTTATATACCAAATAAGTTTTCCTATATACGCCTTTGTAAAACAAATTATCCCCCCCCCCCCGGGGCAAGGTCAATTTTGACCCCAGGGGCATAATTTGAACAAACTTTAAAGAGGTCTACTAGGCAATGCTACATGCCAAATATCTAAGCTCTAGGCCTTGTGGTTTCAGAGAAGAAGATTTTTAAAGTTTTTACTATATATTCCTATGCAAAACTAAGTGACCCCCGGTGCGGAGTCAATTTTGACCTGGGGGTCATAATTTGAATAATATTGGTAGAGGTCCACTAGCCAATGCTACATGCCAAATATCTAAGCTCTAGGCCTTGTGGTTTCAGAGAAGAAGATTTTTAAAGTTTTTACTATATAAGCCTATGTAAAACTAAGTGACCCCCGGTGCGGGGTCAATTTTGACCCGGGGCTCTTAATTTGAACAATCTTGGTACAGGTCCACTAGACAATGCTACATGCCAAATATCTAAGCTCTAGGCCTTGTGGTTTCAGAGAAGATTTTTAAAGGTTTTACTATATAAGCCTATGTAAAACTAAGTGACCTCCGGTGCGGGGTCAATTTTGACCCGGGGGTCATAATTTGAACAATCTTGGTAGAGGTCTACTAGACAATGCTACATGCCAAATATCTTAGCTCTAGGCCTTGTGGTTTCAGAGAAGAAGATTTTTAAAGTTTTCCCTATATATGCCTATGCAAAAACTAAGGGCCCACCAGGCAGGGGTCAATTTTGACCCGGGGGTCATAATTTGAACAATCTTGGTAGAGGTCCACTAGACAATGCTACATGCCAAATATCTAAGCTCTAGGCCTTGTGGTTTCAGAGAAGAAGATTTTAAAAGTTTTTCCTATTTTTTGCCATAGCAACCAGAGTTCTGCATGGAATGGAATTCTTTGAACAATTTTGGTAGAGCTTCATGCAAGGAACATTCCTGCATAGTTTTATCAACATTGGCCTAGAGGTTTCAGAGGAGATGTCATTTGAATCAAAATGTTGACGGACGACGGACAATCATCGATCAGAAAAGCTCACCCTGGCCAGGTGAGCTAAAAACCTGTTTGAAAATCTGACATGTAGAGTGTCATCAAGATTTAACAGATGGACTGATGCCAGGTGATATCAGGTTGTATTTCCATTGTGTGACAGATTGACGGACAACAGACAAACCACCATTGCACAAAGTCTCCTGGACTTTGTCCGGGAGAGCTAAGAACCAGGAAAAGTAAACCTTTCAATATATTAGTGTCTTAGAGAAACTTATCCATTGTGAACGTACTTGTGTTGCTCCTGGTCCAGCGCCCGGTCCTGCCACCATACCACCCATATTTGGCTGTCCCATGCCTGGCATACCACCTGGTCCTCCCATTGGGTTCTGCCCAGGGGTCTGCTGCATCTGGGAATACACAATGTAAGTACATCAACATAGCATGTAAATGCATCTATATCAGGTATTGTGCATAAGATTTTACCCAACATTCAGTAACATTCCCAATGATTTCTGGTCTTTTTCTTGGATTTCAAGACTGATTATGATTTGGATCCAGTTGATCGAATACAGTACAGTAAACTCCTTTTATAACTAATTAAATTTGTTCCTTATATCCGGAGTTTGTTATATCCATATATCATTTTATATAAAATAAAGAATGAAAAAAATTTGGGCAGAGAAAATTTGTTCCTTGTATCCGAAATTTTGATATATCCGGAGTCGTTATATACAGAGTTTACTGTAATATCTCAGTTTTAGTAAATAAGAAATATCTATGAGTGCCAGGTAAATACAAAATACACAATACAGGACAAATGCTCAATTTCTACATGTTGCCTAAATATCATACCTATTTACTGTCTAGAGCTAAAAGGAAGTAAATGCTAAGCATACTGTCTGATAAAAAAAGCTCTGTTTTCAACATGAAATGTAAAGAGTACTTACAGAGATATCAGTTTTAGTAGTGTTAAGGACCATCATGTACAATTACGAGTCAGACATATACATGTATATCTGTTAATAACACACAATGCATGCCACAAAATACCACCCCAGTCCATATTTGAAACTAGCTAAAACACTCAAAGCCGGGAAACCCTATATTATTACATTTACTACAGCATTTCAAAGAAGACCTAAATTTTGATAGCAACATTTACTGATACAAGCAACCTTTGCCAGACTGTTAAAAGATCAAAACAATGATCTGAATTGATAACCTGAACTTTCCTGTAAAAAAACAATACCTGTTCTCCTGTTCATACTCACTGATCTATGTACAAACTCATAGCTATCTAAAAGAAACTCAGTGTTGAATTTTCCTCTTTCAGTTTTATCCACAGACCATATTTATCTGATGTACAGGCTGATCATAGTCTGTATTGGCTGCAAAGGCAAATACATTTGCTGCCAGCAGGAAAGGAGTCAAAGCCTGTTTGTGGAATTATCACCCCCCTCTCCCTCTCTCTCACTTTCTCCATTCACAGAATTATAACCTAATGATACAACTGCTTTCAAACATCTTACAATTGTCTCTCATATGAATCTGTACCTACTTCAACTATCAAAACCCCTACATAGTACGGGTATCTAGCAAACTTATTTTCAAAAGAATTTCAACTTGTTCTGTTAGCTCAGCTTACAGCCTGTATACATGAGACTGTTAAAGGGAGGTTAGCACTGTACATTGTAATAATGTGATTTATATATATATAAGCATGATAGCAAGCTGTTTTCATCCTTTGAGAGGTTCCGTCTTCTAGATGTGATATTCTACAACCAGACATATATATGAATCAAGTCCATCTTCCACAATACACATATCCGAATAAAACCGCTCTATAGACAATGTTTTAACCCTTATCCTGCTTGTGCAAGGGATTCTGCTTTTGTGACCAGTGCAGATTATGATCAACTTTAACATCCGTGCAATCTGATCATGATCTGCACTGTTCAGTTCTCAGTCAGTACACATTTACTGTGCATCCTTTTGAGAAATTACGGTACTATCAAAAATGAAAGATTAACCATTCAATTTTAGAAATTCATCACTGTATCATTAAAATATCAGTAATATCTGCTAGGTGACTTCAAGAATAGAATATTATATATTTCAACAACTTCAGCATAATTCATACAACTGCAGGATAAAATTATCAAAACGATGTTTTTAAAATGTCTGTGAACGGTTCGCACAAATTTTGTGCTTGCTTATGTTGTAGGTACAATGTCAGGTGTGAAGTATCACATCTAGAAACATACTCATGTCTACAGATTTCCTGCTATTAGACCTTGTCACAGTCACTGCATTAACGTGTTTTCAGATTTTAGTATGCGCATTGTCCCTATGCCCAGGCTAGGGTAAGCAGGGAGGCGGCTTAATTATGTCTTCTTCATCAACCAAGAAAGCGACCTAGATTACACCAATGCCATTTAGAATAAAGCATCTTTAAATCTGTTATGATTATTGAGACAAATCACAGTGAAATTTTTACTAAGACTGGAATGGAGGAAGTTAACATCTTGCCAGTGTGCAGCATTTCCTATGATATGGTCCTCCCCCATGCCCCCCCCCCCACCTGAAACTTGCAAATAAATCAGAAACCAAGGGGACCCCAATTAGCTCACCTGTACAAAATCGACATAAAATCAATAGACATTTTTCTCTGTAGAGAAAAGAATGCAATCTTATGACCCAGATTTAAGCACAAATTTCTTGGTTGATCAGAAGACATATTGGTTTGCTGAAAAGGGGTGGCAAAAATTCAAACCTGGGAACTTAAGGGATTGGGTATCCCATACTGACTGCTCAACAACTTAGCTTGTGTCTAAAATTAGGTAAAATATCAAGAAACATGGAATAAATGCTGCACTAAATATGGTAACTAAGACAAGTATCCCCGTGTAGTTGTAAGAGGGTTGTTCAAAAAGTAGTGCCACATACATCATAATTTTGTAAAATTAATCAACATAATGATTGTCATGAAACTTTGCACATATGAAGAAAAAAAATTCTGTGGAATTAAATATGACATGATGTGCCTAAATAATTAAAGATCATTATGTCTGATCGTTTGACATTATTCTAGTGTAAATCATGTCAGGCATTGTTTACTAAGTTATGATATATGTGGCAACATACATTCAGTGACCCTCCAACTGCCTGATACAGCATCTTTTTGGATTGTCAATCTGAAACAAATTTTATTCAACCAAACAGTTAAAACGACCGGCTTTCATCAATTCATTACATTGCAGAAGGCCACCCCTTAATTTAGTGTCAATAATTTACAAACTTTAAGATCAAAGACTGTGTCAATCCAAAGAAATGCTGTAAACACTCGCTAACTTTGATCTGATCAAATCAAAATGGAAGTAAAGGTCAGTCTATTAACATAAAACAAATTTTTTACAAAATACCTCTATAAATGTACAAAATACTCTGCAATGTACTGTGAAAGAACTAAAAAAAGTTCTCTTGTACTCTGTGCTACCATTTTAGGAAACCACTATGGAAACAAATGCCTTAGCATTTCAAAATCACCTGTATCTGGCGTCCAACTTTTTTAGATCTTCGAGAGTGGAAACTTCATTATTTTAGGGTATAGCAAGTGACTTTGAATTAGGACAAAAAATCCATTTTGACTAGGTAATTTGTGCCATTTTGGGCTATAAGATTTAAAGTAGCTCAACTTTCAATTCATCTCAAGTAAATGGTAATACAAAGAATTCGGGGGGCTTTTTTTGCAAAAAGTAGCTGTAACAACTTATATTTCCCTGTGAAGAAAATTTACAAATATCAATTCTCTTGTTCTCCTACAAACAGAATACAATGTAGTAACAATTTCCAATAAAGTTGACCAATTTCCATTTATTACTGTAACAATATTGCAGAATATTTTGCACATTTTCTTATAAATGTTCCACAGCAAATACTGCTATCTACTACAAATCTAAAATTAAATTTTATTAGAAACAGCCCATTTCTAAAATATTTCTGCGCATGAAAATAAAAATATCATAGGTATGAATGTTATAAAATGCTATACTTTTTGTATGGTTAGAAAGCTCCTTCTTTACATAAACAACAGAAAACTCAGAAGCTCCTGTTCTAGATTCAGAACAAAACAAAACAGAGGAAATAATCTTCTTTTACTCTATGTTAATCACCCAAAATACTAATGTAGTATGGCTGCTCAGTCCTGCCATCTCTTGTTGGCGTACGGACACGGCACAAACACAACATGACAAATTCTAGGTGCCAATATGGCAAATAAAGTGTTACTAGGTGCCAATATGGCAAATAAAGTGTTACTAGGTGCCAATATGGCAAATAAGGTGTTATTAGGTGCCAATATGGCAAATACGGTGTTATGTATACAGTGCAACCGTTCAGGAGCGAACACCAATGGGAACACCAAAAATGTGTTTCTGTAGTAGAGAAATTTTGTTCTGCAGAGGTTGGTTCCTTACAAATAATGCCATGGGAAAGAAAACATGTGTCTTTTTAGAGACGGTGTTGCTCTAAGGAGGTGTTGTTAAGGGAGGTTGAACTGTATTTCTTCATTTCAGTACCGGTATGGTACAATCAGCATAAAGTCACATAAAGCATACATCATG